>CAEGAE010054042.1:0-20449 GCA_903067095.1 Girardinus metallicus
TTAATAGTATATATGTGCAATTTTAATATTTTGTGTGTGTGAGTTTTTAGTAGTGTGTGAGAGACAAAACAGTTTTTATCCCAAACGGCCCCTCATATTTGACATCTGCATTCGTCACACACAGAAACATCTACCAGCTCTGTAACGTCATGATGCTCTTTGCCGCCCATTTGTTGCGACCGGGATGATATGAAATTTATTTTCCGGTATTTTCAGTAAAGCTACGCATCTAAAGCACAGCCGCCCGCAGTGTTCCGTCTATCCGTTTATCTGTATAAATAATCCCGCCGGACTCCAGGCATCGCTGCCGTCATTTTAAGATGCTTATTGGTCCCCCGGAAAAAGACAAATAATAAATCTTTAAACTTATATCTTTGTGGTGCGGTCTGTGCTAGCGAAATTAAGTTAATATGTTAACTTAAGTTCAGAAGCAGGGCCACGTCCAGACCACACCTCTAATTATATGTATTTATCTAAATTCATCCCTTTGTCCCATCCATCCGTTTTCTTACAGCCTTATCCCAATGAGATCTGACCTGGTGCCCATCTCCAGTGGTCAACTGGTGAGAGGCAGGGTACACCCTGGACAGGTCGCCACTCCATCACAGAGACAAAAACACTCATATACACACAAACACAGACCTAAGAAGAATTTAGAGACCAATTAACCTGAACACACCTCATGTTTTTGGACTGTGGGAGGAAGCCGGAGTACCCGGAGAGAACCCACACCTGCACAGGGAGAACATGCAAACTCCATGCAGAAAAAAAAGGCCTGGAATTAAACCCAGGATCTTCTTGCTGCAAGGCAACAGTGCTACAACTGCGCCACTGTGCATTATGCCTTCTTTTTGTAAATGTTTAAACTTATATCTTCGTGGTGTGGTCTGTGCTAGTGAAAGTCAATATGTTAACTTAAGTTCAGGAGCGGGGCCACGTCCAGGCTACACTCTAATTTTCCAATGAGTACTTGGCTCACTCATTCTTGTCAGTCCGTTACGTTTCATCAACCCTGTACCTCTTTACTCCTTTTGCTGCAGGTTTCATCTGGGGGTTCCTATGTGGGCTCAGGAAAACAAAGAGGAGTGATTTTCCCAAAGACCATACCCTCACACTAAGTCTTCTAATTGATTACAATTTAGCTCAGCTTAGCATTGATGCTACTTTTTAGCATCAGAACGCTGGGTCCAAACCGACGGGCACACTTTGGCAGGCCCCGGTTAAATTTCTTCAGGAATTTTCTAGTTTCTTAATACCTGAATTATTTGCGTCAGTCAAGAGAGTTCAGATTGATGTATGCAAAAATGTTCTTTTACAAAAGGTCCGCTATCATATAGAAAATTAAAGCCCAAAGTTAAACTTTTAAATACTGAAAATCTGTTCATTGCCTCTTCAAACAGATAAAAAAAAAATTCCTTAAAAGTAAGATGGAAAGAAATAAGAGTTTGTACAATGCTGTAACGGTGGAATCAATTAATATCCTTTATTGCAATTAATAGAAATGTGACTATGAACATCGTGAACATTCTATTTCAACAAAAGTTGCATTTCGTTTGTAACAAGCCTCGACACCAGATTATTTTTACACAGGTAAATCAACATGTAAATGTTTTTTATGTTTCCCCTGAAATACCAACCAGAGATTGAACAGAAAGTGGTTGATCAATTCTAGTTTCTCTCTTTTTAAAAGAAGATGAGTCTCATTCCAGCAATAAGTGTCAATTTCCTGAGGATTCACCACTGTGCTCTTCGTGATCTGATTTTCTCCCAGCATGAAATCTTTGATCCGCTGAGGACTCTTGTTTCTCAACACCTAATGGGTCAGAGCTTTGCTTCTGGACTGCTGCTTGAATGAATCTGCAAGACAAAAGTTCCTTTTATCTTAAGAAAAAAACAATAATACAGTTATAAATAAGTCTCAAACAACTTATGCCCAACTCTTAGTTAGAGATGGTCTATAAACTTTACATGTAGAAATAAAAATCTGAGGAGTGTACAATGAAAAGGTCCTCAAATATTTCACAAGAATAACATCTGGAGAAAGTATCAGCAGGACATGACACTAAATATAAAACACCAAATCAGTCATGTAAATTTAAGTTGTTAAACTTTCAAACACGTTCCACAGTAAAGCTCCAAAGTAGTCTGGGTTTTTCTTTCTTTCTATTTTTATGAGGTTTTTACAGCAAATTCTGGTCACAATCAAGCTGAGTGATTTATATATTTTTAAAATAGAAAAATACGGACCAAAAGTAGCGATGCAACAAAAGAAATAGGAAAAATAGAGGAACTGAACATCATCTTTATCATTGCCAAGTGAAATGTAAAACTAATTTTTGAAGAAATGGCACCAAAACTGTTGAACAAGACATTCAGGCACATGGTGAGACTGCTTATGACCAGCACAAGCAGCTGCTTTAGATGGTGAAAAAAAATATTTTTTGAAAAAATGGAATGCATTTGTTTAGGAAATTCTTCAAAACTACCACTGTATCAAACATAGCTTGTAGTTTCTCAGATGTGCCAGTAGAGGGAGCCGTAAAACAAAGTTTTCCTCTTGGCACCAAAACTTGAGGTCAAATGTTAAAGCTTTAAGTTTTGAGTCATTGCTTTGCCAAGATATGATTACTTCCTAATACCGAGTCACTGAAAACAATTAAATTTGTCTCTTTCTTTACTACAAACAAATTGCAAATACCCATTTCTAACATGTTTAGCTATGCGTAGGCATCTTACATCCACAGAAACATAGGAAATATAAGAAAACATTCTGGAAGGCCAGACAGAAAATGTTTGGAAACACACAGACTTTGTAGTCGCAACACTGAGGTGTTGTTGCCTGAAGTGGTCACTATTTCTGCCAAGTTATCCTCAGCAAGCACTGTGTTCACTGGTTTCCAGAGAAGCTAGCAAAACAGAATATCATTTGGCTGACAAACAGCACTGCTGTGGGCAGACAAACCAAAATCACATGAAAGCAGAAAGAAAAAACAAAAATTAAGTGAGAAAACATTTAGAAAGTAAATGCTCCATGTGCTTTATGAATACTAGTAGCTTACACACATTCTAATACCATCAGCTTTACTGTTACTAAAACATACATTGTAAACATCTTAGGTGGTTTTTGTCAGAGCATCTGCATTAAAAACAATGTCCGTAATCTAAGAAATATCAAAATTTCATTGATATGTCTGCTTCTATAAGGGAACACATCAACTACACCTGCAACCTACACCGTGTATGAGTCACTGCAAATCTCAGTGGGTGGAGTTCCACTTTCACAAACTGGGAGAAGAAAGAGATATAGCCAGGGGAAAAGCAAGACCAAGGTCTCCAAGGCTCTGGGTGTGGTGAGAGTTTACACTGGAGACATTCAGAAAGGAGAGCTGAGAGACAAAGGAAACACGTCAAGAAAAACTAAAAAAACAACTGAAAGAGGAACGATTGCTTTGGCATAAAGAAGAATTATCAGACAAGAAAAGTCATTTGTGCCCATCAAAACTTATAAGGGTGATAAAAACACTGCCACACACATTTAATCTAAAAGAATTAGAAGAAATATTTCAATTTTTAAAATCCACAGTTCCTCAAAACAAAGGTCCTGAGGCCAGGAGCCATATCCCCGATTGCTGTATCAAGAAATGGGGTGCCTCCTACACCAGTCAGGTTCTATTCTTTGTTAAATTACAACTAGATTATAAATCGTTCAAAACCTTTCCAATTTTTTTTATGAAGGGTCTCCATTTTAAAATTGCTCCACTTTTGTAAGACAGTTTTTCTGGAAAATTATATATAAAAATTAGATGCAAGAAAAGACCTCCAGCAGTTTTTTCCCCCTGTTCTTTTAAAGTTTGTTATTGCCCCTACTTTAACTTGCTTTCATGTTGTTTAATGCCGTCAAAATTAACACCTTCATATTTTAACTTCTCAGCCTAAACATTTGATATGATATGGTATAAATTGTATTTATGTAGCACATTTCCTGCAATAAGGCAGTTCAAGGTGCTTTGCATGAATTAGAAGGAAATACAAACAAAACAATAAACCAAAGGAAGGAGCAAAAATTAAAAAGAAAAGTATAAAACTACATATTGGCTCCCCATGTTTAATATGGGGAGCCATGTTTAATTCTTCTTATTCTTAATAAGAATAAGAAGTCTGTAATTTATAAACTGCTGGGGGTTTCTCCAGAAATGTAAACTGCTTTTCGTTTCGAGAAAAATTTGGGTTTATGAATTTTGTCAGTCTTGCACTCTGTTTTTAATGTACATTTTACACAACATCCCAGCTTCTTTGAAAGTGAGGCAGTACCAAATCATTGAAAATGTTACTATATTGTTAAGACAGTTCCAGGTCTTCCTATATGCCTGTGCTTTCACATGCACACAGTGTCCTTTTCAAAAATAAAGGAAACCAGCAGCAAGAAAAAAGGGAAAAATGAAGCCTTTATGGATCCATGATTCACTATTCTTGTTTTGATCTTATCTGTTCCATCTGAAACAAGAACCAAAGCACCAACCTCTTAAATATACTATGAAATGAGAGAAAAGTAATGAGAATATTTTCCTCTCCCTCAATTAGACCATTACATTTCATTATTATTTTTATTTCAACAATATTTTAGCAGTCTTCTAATCTTTTTACTGAAGTTTTGAAAAGGTGAATAATGCAATAAAAGTGTCATGATTTTAATTTTCCTTTCAGGGTTTTTTTTTTTGTTTTTGTTTCTCAATCTCAATTTGCCTGAAACGTCTCTCCATCTTCTATGTTATGGAAACAGATAACTGACTTTGTCTTATATTTTGATTGCAAACTTTGTTGCTTCCTTTATTTTTTAAAGGGACACCAACTTCCCAGTGGTCACCTCAGTGTTAAATGCCCAATAGCCACTCTAAATGCCACAAGTTCAGCCTTGTTTAACCAAGATTGCCTCTGCAGAAATACAGCTGACCAGAGAGCAGCTCCACAGCAGAGGCTATAATATCTTACTAAAGAGCTCTTGAACGAGAAAGACTCCATCAAATGTACATGTACTTTCTGTCATGCAGGTAAAAAGCAAAGACGGAGCAAACCACACAATGCATTCATGTTGGTGTTATGTACGCTTGTGATGGGAATTGTTTTATGGACATAACCACACCTTCCTTCCTGTTGAAGGTCAGTCCTGCGCTGAAGCCCCTGTGAGTGATACGGCTGTCTGATGTGAAATGAAGCACCATGATGCTGCTGAAGGAGAGGACCGGAGGGGGGATACTGCCGCCACACAACACAGCTATGAAAAAAACAAAGTAAAAACGAAGCAAATAAACTAATGATCACTGCTCTTTTTTTAATTCTGCATTATTACAAAATCTTTTGTTCCAAAACAAAAAGAGCAAGACATGAGCTCTGCATTTTTGTTTCCAAGTATTTCCATGTACTGTGCAGTGCAAAAGTTTTAAGCCGCCTCTAATTTCTTTATGCAGTACTTTGCTTCATAAACAGCGGGTCATTTTTACAGTGGTACACGTGCTTTCTTAAGTTTTTATTTTGAAATTCGAGCTTAGAGTTTAAAGTGATGGGCAGACAGAGTCAAAAAAGGTCCCAGAGTCAAAAATCAAACCGCTCACAGCTACACTGAGGAGTAATAATGTCCATATACGGGGCGGCAACTTTCAAAGGAGCTTTAAAAAACGCTCCTTTAGAGAACTCATGAAAAACTTGTGAAATATTTTCAAAGGACCTGAAGAACCATTGATCAAAGTCATTGTTAAAGAGAGACTCTGGCAGCTTGGAAGCAAACTAGAAACTAGAAGGAAATAAGGGGTGACTTTTCGCACAGAATTGAACGTTTGTACTTTGGGTGTCAATGACCGTCTGCTGGAGAACTCTCATAACAAGGCCGCAGCATTTCTGTATAAAAAAAAAAAAAAAAAAGTTTTTTCATTGCTCTTCTGTAATATTCTACTTTTCTGAAAAACTGAATTTTGGGGTTTTATCAGCTTTATGCTAATAAAACCTAAACATAAGGTGAGCATAAACATTTGAAAGAGGTCCTACTGTACTCCAGTTTTGTTTTTTTTTATCTTGTAATCAGATTTATTTTAATCCAATTCTTTAATCTTACCAATCTCTTTGTTTCCTTCAACGTCTCCAAGAATTGTCAGTGAATCATGCAAACATCTCTCCGACTCTTCCAGGTCAAAATCAGCAAACGTCAGCTGTAATCAAACTTTAGATTACAAGAAAATCTACATGCGAGGACCTTTAATTTTGAAAATGTGTTTATTGAGGTTATCATTACCTTAACTAGATGTCCCAGAGGAGCGTAGACGACCCAGCGGAGTACACAGTCATTACTGTAGGACTGTGGGTAATTTGGGGTGTGGAGTGAAATCTGATCCTCCACCAGAACAATAGTCCCACATGCTTATCGGGCAAATATGGTGGGGAAAAAAAAAAAAAAAAACACAACAGAGGTTAACGTGTGTTATTAACTTCAATAAAATTAAACACATTTACGAGGAAAAAGTTTCACAACTAAGTGGATTCATCTGCCTCAAATAAAGTGGTAGATTGTTGTGTTTTTGCTTATTATCACGTCATGGGAGATCTGCTTACATAATACGTTGCCATAGGAACCACAGTTAACAGAGGACAAGGTAAGGCTGTACTCCACTTGTGCAACGTTGTGCAAACACTTCTCATCCGTCGTTTCATTATATATTGCTTCTTGTAATCTTTTTAAAATAGTCTTGACTGGTAGTTATCCAGGATTTCCTAAGACTACTTTGGAGTTTGCTTAAATTGTTTTTTTTTTTTTTTTTTCCTAATCTAATCTTTAATATCGATAACTACGTGTTTGTTTTCCATCTAACTTTCTCAGTCTCCAGTCACTGTGAGGGAAATTTGTCCCCATTGCATTTACAATATCGTTTCAGTTCATCAAAGTTTGCAGATTGTCGTTTCTGAATAGCCTTCTCAAGGTCCCATTGCATTTAACTAGGAAGTTTGGACTTTGGTCTTTTTTCACTCATTCTGTTGAAGATTTGCAGCTATGTTTGTGATAAGTGTCCTGCTGATTATCTATTTTGGGTCAAAACTCAGCTGTCAGGCAGATGGCCTGACATTTAGGCTCTTTAATTCTCAAGGTTAATACGCACAGACCGTGTTGTTTCCATGTGCATTTTAGACCATCATCAAGAAGTTTGCATAAGTGTATCAAAAAGCAACAAATTGAATAATACCACAAATGACCAGGGGTGCAGTGTGGCGCTCTATGCCTCACATGCTTTCAAGGAACGAAGAAGACAAAGAAAAATATTGAAAACGGATTAACTTCTGCCTCCCCTTGCCACAACGTGCTTAATGGTCACCTCTAGGTGTTTTTGTGTCACTTCTTATGTCTCTTTCTGACAATGTGTGTTATGACAACTTCCTCCACTGCCTCCATGTTTGCTATTGTCCGAAACCGTCCTCCGGTCCCATGGCTACAAAATAACCCCAAATAATCAACACCACCACAGTGTATTGGGAGTTATGCCGTTATGCTCTAAAAGGTTTTCTTTAAACATGGAATTATTGCCAAACATTTCAACTTTACTCCCATTTTTATAGCGAGTTATACAATAACACTGTTCCGGTGTTCGCAGCATGTTTCTCACCTGGAGGAAAGGATCCCTTGATGCCTCGGTACCTGACTGCAAATCCACGCCCTGCTCTACTGATGTCAGAAGAGAAGAGCAGCATTGCATTCTGGGAATTCTGTAGAAGCACTCGAGCTGGTAGTAGTTTACCGCAGAGTATTGCTGGAAACAAAAACGCAGGACAAAAAATTCAATGGAGTTTCATTCCATGTTGAAATTGTTTCACCTGTTCTTTTTATTATTGAGAATAAATGGTTTCCCAAATAAAAGCAGAGAAGTAAGCCTAGGGACTTGGGACTTGAAATTAGTGTCGCATTCAATGTTTAGTTCTTCAGTGCTTTCCAGCCAGACTTCACCTCATAGCTACAGATAGTAAAAGTTTTAAATTACATGATACAGTTGAACATTTCATGCTAATTGGTAGACTGAGATTGGACGGGACTCTAGTTCTGTGCTAAGCCGGCTCAGATCTCATTTGGCACACACAAACTTGTACTGTCATTTTGTCAAAAGAATAGGAAAAGAATAGATTTTGAAAATACTGAATGGTCTCGTCTTAGATGCATTTCTGAGTACCTTGTCAAGAATGAAGCATGTCATAAGATACCTTCTTACCAAGAGGCTCCAGGACCAGATTAGGTGTTACGCTCCCCACCTGTTTAACCAATTCCCTGAAAACCTGAGATGTGCAGAAACTGTTGGTTCCGTTTGGACTGAGAACATTTTTGCTAGCTGCAGCATTTTAATATTTGTTTCTTTCTATGTAATGCTTATAAGTTTGTGACATATTGAGCAAAACGTAAAAGGTTATTGTTATTTTTCATTTAGTCTTTAATAGAGTAACAGCACTCACCAACAAGCCTGTTCTTTGATCCTGAAACCGTGAGTCGGTCGAACCGACAATACGAGCTATTTTCCACATCAAAATGATCAAACTCTAGCAGAATGCTGTGACCTGGATGAGCCTCGATGTTCCACAAACACAACCTGCAGAAGGGAACACAAGATATTTCATTTTGCTGTTGACTGATTCATTTATCTTTCCCCTTCTTGATACCAGTTTCTGACAACACCAACCCTTCGTCAGTTTACAGTCGTCGCATCAATGTGACAACTATTGGCGTTCACGCTTTCTTCTAAAAGGTTTCACTCACTGGTTGTTGTGGTAGCAGGTGTCAGGGAAAGTGGGGTTCCTGATTAATCCTTCACTGTCCGATACTGGGCCATCTGTCACACTACACAGTCCTGATAATAACATCAATAAGATTTGTAAATGTAAAATAAGCATGAATAAAAATTGGAGTGATGAGAGAAAAACTCACCTGAAGTTGATTGTTGTTGCTGCTCAGCTTAAAGCAAAACACAAAGAAGAAAATGGTATGAAAAGAGAAGCTTTTATTTGGCAAATATATAATACTTTTTGAATTTTTTTTCTATTGAAAAAAAACAAAAAAACAAAAAACCACCACACAAGAATTGAGAAATCCTATCCTTCACCTGAAACCCTAGTTATTAGTTTAACAGTAATGAATATTACATTTTCAATTGATCCTCCTGAGTTCACTTTTGTCTTAAGCATTTTTAATGGTTGCTCTCCTGGAGGTGTATCAAGTGAGCGTATCAAAACAAACTTATTTCCATCAAAAGGGCAAAAATGTTCTATATGAATTAATATGCCGTTATACCTCTACTATACTCCATCATATCACTACCGTCTTGGCCTACCCTCCCTCATCTTCTGCTTGATCCAGGGCAGTAGCAGCTTGACGTCAGTGAAAATTCCTGGAGATCCTTTCTTTGATGGATGCCGGTTGCTTTTTATTCCCCAGCTCCGACCACATCCTTGACCCCAGGAAGTTATTCCCAGCACAACCCAGTGGTCGCTTCCGGCCCCTGCCTGACATACCAGAGGACCGCCAGAGTCTCCCTTGGGGAAATATCAAGGAAGAGGTGGGAATTTATTCAGAATGAGACAACTGATTCAAACTGCTCCAGGGTAACGAGGCATATGATGAAGGTTGAACAGATGTTCAGACGTTAGAAGCAGAATGAATCACTTCTACCTGGCAGGCGTCTCTGCCTCCTCCCTCAGCTCCAGCACACAGAATCGTCATGGCTGGATCAAGGAACTTTTGTGTCTGTTTTGGAAATGAGCTCTTGATCATCATTTGGACATATTTACACTTTGCTTGATCCACCAAACCCAGGTGGACTTCTCTCAGGACTGCAGGAATGTGTCCTCCTTCAAAACAGAAGAAGATATTTAGCAGAAAAATAAGCTGCAGATGGCTTTTAAAGCTTTTGTTACACAATATCTTGTACTGAAGCATTCAAACTCCTTGAACTTGTTCACATTTTGTCCCATAGCAACCACATATTTCAATGCAATGTAGCGTTTCATTGTAAAGTGGAATGAATACAATACAGAACTTCCAATTTGATTAAAAAATAAAACATAAAAAGTGGGAAGTCTGTATCCAATAAGCCCCCTTTACTTTTAACCTAAATAAAAGCCTGGGCAACAAATTAGTCCAACAGTCAATCTGCAGAAAGACTTGATAATTGCTTTTCACCGACGCTCTCAATCCAATCCAACTAAATCTCAAAATTTCAAAATTCAAATTATAGATTTGCAAAGCTGATAAAGACATTGTGCCAAAAAACCTGCAGACCTGTGTTTGTGTAAAGCAATGACTGAGAGGAGCTAAATGCATGTATGCACAAAAAGCCTTTATAATTTAGTCAGCTAATTTAGTAGTCATTTATCATTTTCATTCCACTTTACAAATATGCTCTGTTTTGCATCTGTCCATTTCATAAAATCCCTTCTACAACCACAATAAAATAAAATAAAATGTCCAGGGATTCCAATATGTTTGCAAAGCACTGTAAGAGAAAAAAAAATACAGACTTTCCCATGTCTTTCCCCAACCAGCAACAACACATTTAGTCGATGGCGGGATTTTAAAATCAGGCAGAGGCAGACATATTGGCCTGACACGAGCTCCTGTTAAACACAGTCACATGTCAGCAACAAAGAGACCACTGGTAATGTTATTTAAAGTATGCGACTCAAAAGAATGAAAACCTGCCCATTGCGATGTGACGATCCAGTTTCACCAGAGCTATGTCATAATTCATTGGACATGCGTGGTTGTAGTACTCATGGATTAACAGAGACTTGACTGTGAAGACTTGCTCATCTTTATCTTCTACTCGTAGGTCAAACTCTCCCACCAGAACGGTCACACCACTCAGAAAGACACTAGGCAGAAAAACAACAACAACAACAACTCCCTTTTGTGGAATGCTCAGTGTGTGTCATGTCATAGGGGACTGATCACAGGTACCACTGGATCTTGGTACTTTGATAAGGATGGGAAGCAGTGTGCCGCAGTCAGTATCCAGCTGTCAGTCAGAATGGCCCCTCCACAGAAATGAGAGCCTTTATTCTGTATCGATACCTTAATATAAGACACACACACACGTGGCAGATTAAAACATTTGCTACAACATTTTTGTCCAACCAAAAATGTTGCCCAAACATGAATTAAAATGACTTGAAGTAAACCAGTTAAAAATGGGATTGTCTGGATGCATCTCGATTTTCTATGCCTGTTTAGGGTAAGCGCAAATCACAGACCTATGAAATTGTTTCTGGCATTGCTAAACAACCACTTTATCATGTTGACTATTAATAATCATTATTACAGCAATGTCCTCCTACTGAATGCATTCACTACAATAATTGTTCAACCAACTGGTTCCTAGATTGGGTGAACAATTGTCTTCATGGTGTCTTCATAAACAATCCCACAACAGCTTAAGGAATTTGTCAATAAAGTTGCAAACCAATGCTTTTCTTACTTCCTATTGCAGCTAGTTGTGCTATGAGGCCAACTCTAACTGGTACAGAAACAGTAACCATACCGAGATTTGGCTCCGTTTTCCTTCTTTTGCAGTGTTACATTTTTCAAAAATATGATACCAATTAGATTATTTGATTGCGTTTGAGAGATTTTAGAGACAAAAACATTTTGTTACTTATCAAAGACACATCTCTGAGGAACATACTGAACTGTAAACACCTTCTAAATAGAAAATCTAAAGTTAAACAACTGACCAGCCACGGGTGAGATCCATATGTAGCTTGGGTTCCTCCAACCACCCTCAGGAATCGACGCTTTGGGTTCACCGCTGGAGTAGAGCCACATTTTTGATCTACAGAGAAAAAGGAGACATGCAGTTCTTCATTTGCATCTCTCAGTTTGGACTGAATCGTAAAACTCGCCTTTAGGAACAGCTTGGATGCCAGCGTTCATCCAAAGACAGACAAACAACAGAGCAGTGGTGGTCCTCATCACTGACACAGATGTGCAGAATCAGTTTGTGGTGCTTCGTTACTGGGCTGGTAGATGGCGGCGCTGGTTGTGATTGGTCAGCCCAAGCTGCAGAGATGGGATTTTGGACTCCCAAGGTTGGTTGTGTTTTGTCAAAAGTGTCAGGAGGAAAAAACAGACATGAAAAGAGGATCAAGTTGTTGTTGGTGTGAATTAAGTTTCCATCCAATAAAATTTTTCTTATTCTCAGTTTGTCATGGTAGATATATCTAAACATAATGTAAAACACCTCACACACTGAAGATATAGCTGAAAACATAGAAAATAAAATAAAAAATACCAGGACAAAATGCAGTTTTTCCAAGATAAAATCACAACACATTCTCATGAATTATTTGGAAATGTATTAGTGCTTAAATTGGTAAAATACAAGACACCTTCATGTATTTCATTAATTAGGCTGAAACTGTAAAATCAAAGGGAAATCTCTGTCTCCTGCTCTTTCGGGCAGGAAATCACTATGATTTTAACAACGTCACGGAGCTTTTAGCAACGTCTTTAGGAGAAGTAATTCCTATGACGATCTCAGCAGATGCTCAGTTCCACCAGGTGTTTGCTAATTGCTGCTGCCACTAGTTTGGAGGAGCTCAGTGAGGGAGTGGCAGGGGAGAGGTGCTCTTAAGGAGGACGCTCAGTTTGGAGACTGCTAAATCAAGGAGGAGCTGCATGAAAAAAAGCACCACTCTGTGAGAGCAAGCGCTTAGACACAAATGGTTGCCATGGTAGATTATAGGATTTCTCAAACATGCATGAAAGAATCAAAGCAATATTTTGCTTTGAAATTTTTTGACAAGGGAATAACACTAGAACATGATGCAAAGCTCAAAAAGTCAATTTTACATGTTAGGTTCCCTGTAAAGAGCAACAAGTGAGCATCAGCTGAAGCAAGACTCTTGTACTGTGCTAACTATGCTAATTGCCAATAGCAACAGTTATCGTTCATAAACATCAGCACCTAAAGTTATTGACCTACTTATCAAACTTCAGGAACTTGTAGGTAAGATTTTCTTGTTAACATTCAATGGCTGAATGTAGATCTGTATATAAAAAATAAACAAATGTTTAAGTAAAGGTGTTCTGGATCATAGAAAGCCAGTATTGGCAAATATTTAAAGTTAGATGTTCTGATCAGAATCCAAAAATATCTGAAGGGGAATATCTCTATATTATTGTATTTTGTAAATAGGGCATGTTGGAACAGGGACACACCAAACAGGCAGGACACTGACACTCAAAGACTGACTGAAACTGGACACTGCTATCAAAGGTCATAAAACACTTTTTTTTTTTCCTGGTACCTTTGGTTGTCTCTGGTTTACAGCAATTCCTGTCTAGCTTATTAAGTCTGACCTTTGAGGCAAGGATTTACGAGTGAGTACTGAAAACTGAGACCACACCACACTTACCCTACTGTTAGGTTAGAAAAAGAGACATATTACAACCTGAGCACAAAAAGCTGAAATCTTACCTGCAGCCCAAAAGGAAGCATCAAATCCTTTGAGAAATGTCTTCGTAGTTGCTGTCGAAAAGAGCAAGCTTCTTGTCTGGTCCAGTTAAACAGAAAAAATGTGAGCGAAGATGGGAGGAGAAATAAGATAAATACCCGCTATTCTGTTTCTGTTTATTTTACTGGAAAAAAAATTACAAAATCCTTCAGAAACTATACTTCATATTCTGCTGCAGTTCTCTAAGGGTTCCCGCCTTCATTCCAAAGTTCTTTACATGAAAGTAAACAAAGTGTTGTTGCATTTTGAAGCTACATTAGGCACTGAAAGACATAGCTTTTTCTTTAAAAAAAAACAAATAGATAAAAAAGAACTGCTTATAAAGTTGTAGAGGTAACTTTATAATACGACCTGTACAATGATGAGCAGTTGCACCTTCCTGTTAGCAATCACAGTGCTACTTAACTGATGTCGAGTTTCAGATATTGTTCTAAACTATTCTCCACAGCGTTATCCCTGACCTGTCTGGTGTATTTCTCGGTCATTTTGGTGCGATAACTCACACTTGATTTCTTTTAAAGGTTCTAAAATAAAAGGGATAAATACTAAAGAACACAATCCTGTGGTGCATCATATTCCTTCCACCTTCTACGCACAACTATGTTGCTCTATGTCACATAAAATCCCATTAAAATGAACGGTTTTGATTGCAACAAGAAAATAGGAACGTTTCAAAATGGTTCTGAAGGTTGTAGCATCTTTAAAGAGTAGATTTATTACTTTTAGTCAATTTCGTTTCTGCTCTAATAATGCCATTATGGAGGGCTCATCTAAGCAAAGAGCAAGCAGCCGACTAGCTCAGTGTTTTACAAGAAAATTTTACGTAATTGGCTCCTTTATTGCTGCAAAGCCTACACATTTAAATTCAGCGTATGCGTTAAAAGAACAGCACAAAGATCAAGTCAGAGATTATTCCGTTTTCTTTGCCTCTATGATTTCACTTTAAGCCCTCCAAGCCCCCTGGTTCCTGTTTATGCTGCCCAGTGGCCCAGACCTCACTGGGTGTGCATGGTTAGATGTGACTCACTGCTTGGCATGGTTGCTGGGTCACAGTTGTCAGGGATTTGTTGCCAAGCTTAGCTGGAAGGAGAAACAACTACTGATTGTTTGTCACACAAAATCTTTGCTTCACAGAAGTACTGCTCGTCATATTTACAATGTTCGTACTGAGCCTCTTTTTTTTCTCCTGGAAGGACAATACTCGTCTCCCATAAAACAAGCCTGGCTGGATTTTTTTTATTGCTCTTCTGTGTTAAAAACTTATCCAAGTGTGATATTCACATTTCACAGATATTCAAAGTTGCAAAGTCCCTTTACAGGCCTTTCAACAAGTGGTAAGAATAAACATGGATCTTCTCAAATCCAGGGTTTTAAATATCAGAATATGATAAAAGTCATCTGATTTTAAGTCAACAAAAGTTAATGCAAGCTTAATTTAATTGTTAATTTGAATACCTATCTTCACAGTAGGGGGAATTGCATAAGAATTACCTCAGGATTGTACAATACTCAAAGAATCTCAGATGCTCTAGCATGTTGATCAGAGAGCAGTGATAGACTAAAAAACTACATCTGGATTGAAAAAGTTTCGGCAGATAAGATTTTCGACAAGACCTATATGGCTTTTTGTCCAGGGTGCCATCACACAAGGGGTTGTCAGTGGAAATAAAACATAAAAAATAACAAAAAAAACAACTTTCCATTGTATCGCAAAATTTTGGGGCGTCCATTCGAGGGGAAGCAGCAACCTCTTGTGCCTTGCATGGTGATTGTGCCCCGTTTTACTTTTCTTTTTAGAATAAGAGTCATCTCTGGTTTAAAATCCAAAATACTCAAATTATTATTATGTTAATGTATACAGTTACTTTTTGTAAAGAACAAATCCAGAGCCTGAAGGGAAGAAGGAATGAATGAAGGTCACAAGTAGCCAGCAAAAAAAAAAAAAAAAAGACACAGAAGGGAAAGTAACATTTAAGATGAGGAGCACCATCTGAAAATGAGCCGTTTTCTTTATCAATAATCTAGATGTGGAAAGCCACACCTGATGATAGAAAACCAATTCATAACGCTTTCAGACAAGTATGAACCAACTCAGGCATTTTAAGAGAATCTCTAAAATGTAGAAGTACTCCATAACCAATAACCAGGCTCCACTCACATCATGCCACCCATCCTTATAGACAGCTAGTCCTTTAAAACCCATTAGTAAAGAGTAAAAAATAAATCTGTAAAGGCAAGTATGTCAAGAGAGGGCATTTAAATAGATATTTATAGTAAATCATGACTTTGGTCATCCAAAATGAGGGCAGGCCACCCCTCCGTCCATTCATGGCGTCAGGTTTAATCCTGAAAGGCAGCATTAAGTCTTAATGGAGCTGTTCAATATGGCACTTTAATCTGCCTTCCAGATACAGAGCTGGAAGAGGAGGACAGATCTGTTATGCACCACAGGAAACAGGTCAGCTGGACAGATTGAGACTAATGGTTCATCTATTCCACTGTCAATCAGGCTGGTCTCATCTACAGAAGCACAAACCTGTGGAACAAAGAGTCAATTAAACACATTTTATTGACCAAAGGAGATGGCCGAGAAGAATTTTACATTGAATGAAACAAAGGTAAGCAACATCACTTAATGCAAGTGTCTGGGCCATTCTGACAAAACATTTGATTTAAACCAGAGGCTCTTAAATCGAGGGCCGGTGTCCTGCAATTTTTAGATGCACCTCTGCTTCAACACTCCTGAATCAAATGGTTGATTTACCGCCTCAGTATGCAGTCAGGCCAGCTGACAACCTCATTATTTGTTTGTTTTTACAGACAGATGGAAAGTTGCAGGACACTGGCCCTTGAAGCCTGGATTTGAAGACCCCCGATTTAAACCAATCAATCATAACTTTAGCTTCAGTCGTGCTTGATGGGAAACTTCCACAGAATTTTCTGCAGTTTCCTCAACAGGTTTTCTTCCAGGATTGCTTTCTATTTAGGAACGCCTTTCCAACAATGGACACTAGTACTATATTTTACAGTAAAGATGGTGTGTTCAGGAGACGAGCAGCCAGTTCTCAGCACAAAGCAGCATTTTACATTTAGGTCAAAAGTTACATTTATTTCTTACCAGACCTCCTACATTTGCTAGGCCTGTGGCAAACTAAATTCTCTTGTCAAGAGAAGATGAGCAACTTTTACAAACCAAAGGCATTTTTATTCTCAACCTCGTTAGAATAGTGAAGGCTAAAATAGCCAAAAAGGAAAAAAAACAAAACAAAACAAAAAAAAACACCTTTATATTTTAAAATAATAGGGTAAAAAATGACTTAATTTTTAATGGAACATTTGTTAATTTTAAAAAGAAATGATACCCAATGTTAAAAACACTATCCATCACAGTACTGACGACCTGTGATGGACATCAATCTATCACAGGTCAATATGCCACAACTAACCATGCACACACTCACACCCGAGGACACTTTAGAGGGTAAATAACACAGCAGACGTGTGTTTGGGCAGTGGAGAGAAGTCCGAGTACCTGGTGAGAACCCACAATCCCAAAACGCACCAAATCACTTTGACCACTGACGGAAATTAGGCACAACAGCCGCAGTTTATTCACTCAACCAG
Organism: Girardinus metallicus; assembly: GCA_903067095.1. Lineage (NCBI taxonomy): Eukaryota > Metazoa > Chordata > Actinopteri > Cyprinodontiformes > Poeciliidae > Girardinus > Girardinus metallicus. The sequence goes on from CAEGAE010054042.1 coordinate 17,155, forward strand.
ACAATAACTCAAATCTCATCCTCTTACAGCCATCACCAGTTGTTAAAGCCTGAAGAAAAATATGACTTTACAAAGTGTTTTTTTTTTTAAACAGACAGAAGGACACAAATGCATTTACATAAACAGATTACAAATTTAAGCTAAAATGGCACTAAACTGTGGATTACAACTGTTTTTATTTACATAGGCTGAGGCCACTTCAGTAAGCGTTCATAAAGTAGGCATGTGATGACAAGCAGAAAAATACATCTGTTCATCTTTTCAAATCTATCTAAATAGAGCTGTGCACAACAGAGTTAGAAAACACATCTGGTTTCTCTTTTGTTTTTTTCACATTCGGATATTAACAAGAGTTCAGGCACAGGATTTTGGGGTTTACGTAGATTTGCTTAAGCTGAGAGAATCACATTCCTTAAAGATGCTGGTACGACGACACGACAGACATGAAGGCATTAAGACACTTTTAGAAGACACGCAATTACCAACTCGTGGTGGGCTAAATAAATAAGAAAGGTAACAGAGGATAAATATGAGAAAGTGCTTTTCAGTATTGAGACTTTCTGTGGCGCTAGCGGTTAAAGCCCAGAGAAACGAGAGACTTGAGATTGAGGGAAAAAACAAAAACAGCACATTTAGATTTTTATAGAAGCTGAACAAATGGCCCCAAAATGTAACAGAGCATCCTACACAGACTCAACAAAATGGCAGCAACAAAATCTTTGACAAAAATTTTAGTTCAAGTTAATTCTAGAGGAATAGAACAACAAAAGCAATGACCCACGTTTAAAAGTGACCTATAGGGCATCACCCAGAGTAAAATCTGAACCTGAAGGTATTTCTTTTCCAGACAAACTGGAAAAAGAAGAGCTGAAAAGAGGAGTTTCCTCTCCCACCTCAACCTAAGCTGCTGGCACAAAAGGAATTTGGCAAAAGCTGCAACTTGACAGAAACATTTGAAAGAAAAAGGAAGCAGAAGAGGAAGAAAATCAAGGTTTTTGTAAAATTTGCTGATGCAAGAAAAAAAAGTCAGTATAGGCACTCAGTAAAGCCATCAGAATCTGCATTGCGCTTGGTTGTGAGGCGAGCCGTTGCAGTCTGACGACATGCGGCAGTTTATTCTTGTTGACAGTTTATTTTCTGTCCTGCAGGAACATGCAGGGGAAAGTCGAGCAAGAAAGACCAGTGAGGCATGATTCAGCACAAACGCCGCCCTCACAGTCATAAACATTCCTTTAAACGGTCTACTAGAAACCACAGAAATGTTTGATGCTCTAATTTGAAATGATGCAGTCAGGTGAAAGCTCAGTAGAACAAAGCTAAAAGAATTGTAGGTTGATTTGATTTGTCTATGTTTAATGAAGGCCTGTTCATACAAAACAAGAACAGAGAAATTAATTTTACTCAAGATTGCAAGAACAAGAATACATCTCTTTTTGGCCAGCACATTTCAAGCTGTACAAGAACTCCAGTACAAAACTCTTTGGAAGTCTTCATAGATCCCCAGCGCCGTCTCACACTCGCTTCATATTTCATACAACAGACAAGAAAAAAAAAGAAAAAGAAAAAGGAGTTCCCCAGAATATGGATCAAGCACAAATTGCAGGAACAGAATGATGTGGTTTTGTTCTTGCAGCTCTGGGTGAGAGAATTAGCTTCTCTGTTCTTGCAGAGTAAACTTTGGCCTGGCAGGACTCAAAACACAGCCATAGGGCTTTGGAGCAGAGCATTGTTCAATGCATAGCTTTGAAGAATGTGCAGCAGGACCAAAGGGAAACAGAAGGAGGTCTTTTTAACAATTAGCCCTGTCTCTGCTGATCTGAGACAAGTCTTGTGTTTCATATACAGAGGACATGTTGGAGAAGAGTTGGATATTTAAAGATCTTAAGTCACTGCAGACTCCAGCTCATTTCACGCCTCGCTCAGAGCGCTCATTGTCCACAGGAGCCGTGTTCTTCGCACCTCCAACTCGCCGCTGCCTTGCTCAGAGTCCGCAGTTCATTATCTCATGGTGGAGGAAGCTCTGAAGTACGAGAGGAATTTGAAACAGAGGCTCACCACAAAGTACCAGATGTTGCGGGCCATTTGGGACCGGGCGATGAAGATGCGCCAGATGAGAACCACCAGGATGGTGTTGAAGGTGTAGCGGATGTTCCTCAGCCTGGGGGAAGGGGCACAGAAACTTGAGATTTCATTCAGCTAACCACATAACCCTCATTGTAAACAACATCTTTTTACCCCTATTTATTTGTACCTCTGGGTGCATGTTTGTTTTGTCCTGGTGGAAAGTTAACGTCCACCCCAGCTCTGAATAGGCTGCATTTCCATTTAAGTCAAAAACCAAACTTTCCCTTTTGGTCTCATCTAATCTGAGCACCTTCTTTTGACGACAGTCTAAGCTGCGTCATCTATGCAGCCTGCAGCAAATTTAAAAAGCAGGCCTTTAAAAAGCTTTGTGTCCACAATGGCTCTTGTTCACTAAAAAGGTCACATCTCTGGGAAACAAAACTAGCAGTGTTGTTCCAACAGCATGTATAGCCCTTAATCCCGTTTCTTTTTTCAGATTTGAATCTGACTTGTCCTGCTTGTTGGTTCTACTTTTTATTTATGGCCATCAGAGTACAGGGGTCTTTACAAAAATGACCACTGTACTTTTCGGATGCTTGAAAACCCCTGTATCCCTTTAATCTCACAAATCTCATGCCAACCTATGTTGATTTTAAATACATTGAAGTTTAGGGTTTCAACATGACAAACATTTTGATGGGTATACTGTAGCTACTTGTGCTGAGATTTAAAAACCACGAGCTAATCTATCAGGAAAAACTCTTCCCTGATCCGTTTCAAATTTTTTGGAAGGTGACGAATATGCAAGTTTTCAATCCTGACAGTCTTGAAATCACACAACACTTTCCAGGAACTAAATTAAGCTGTGTACAGAAGAAGGTAGCTGTCTGCACATGCAGCCGGATCCATAGCCACCTTACTTGTTGAGGTGTTTGCGTGCAGCAGGCAGCCCTGACAGCTCCTCATTGAGGACATATTTTTTTGTTCCCATGCAGTAATTTTCCATGTACTCCGCCCAGTGCAGCTGGCGCACATCAAAGTTGAACACCTATTAAAGAACAACAAAAAAAGGACATTTCTTATTATTAATAATAGAGAAATTTATGTAACATAAATACACAAAATGGAAAAAAAAAAAAAAAAAAAAAAAAAAAAAAAAAAAAAAAGAAGCAAAAACGCAGACAGGGGGGGAATAAATAAGAAAAATCCACACTGATCCCAACTAACAAAT
>CAEGAE010054047.1:0-67188 GCA_903067095.1 Girardinus metallicus
AAAAGACACCTGCCCACAACCTCAAACAGTCACACTCCAAGTTCCACTATGGTGAAGACCAAAGAGTGTCGAAGGGCCAGAAACAGAACTGTAGAGCTGCACCAGGCTGAGAAGACTGAATCCGCAATAGGCAAGCAGCTTGGTGTGAAGAAATCTACTGTGGGAGTGATAATCAGAAAATGGATGACAAGACCACTGCTAATCTCCCTCCATCAGGGGCTCCACCAAGATCTCAGCCATGGGGTCAGAAAGATCACAAGAATGGTGAGCAAAAAACCCAGAACCACATGGGGGGACCTAGTGAATGACCTGCAGAAAGCTGGGATCATTACAATATGTGCACAACCATATTGAAAACTCCAAGATTCCAACAATTCACTACAAAACACTGTTAAAATCTCAACCTAAAAAAATTACATAAAGAAAAATGTGATAGAGTATTGTACATCCAAACAAAAAGCAAAAATGACATTTTTCAGGCACTCCATTTGGCTGTGATAGCTTCCTGGAGGAATGCTGAGATAATGCTGCCAACAACTAAACCTTCTCCCTCTCCTGTTATTTACTTTTCATCAACATGGGTGGTACTCCTACATCAGCTCTTCTGTTTCTTTTTTGTGTATCTGCTCTGTCTTCTCAACGTCCCGTCAGTCGTGGAGTACACACTTATCCCCATGTTCTGGTTCTCCACGGGGTTTGTTCCTGTTAGGGTGGAGTTTTTCAATTGCAATTTCTGAAACTTGGATGACTAATGAAAGAATAATGAACTTTGTGAAGGAAAGATATGAATTTATATAAAACACCATGCAGAACAAAGCTGGGTGACCGATAGCCTTTTGAAACGGTTTGTGATTCATATCCCAGATAGCAAAATATGAGAATCAGCGGTAAAATATAGTTAGGCTTGAATCCACGTTGACATTGAAACGATATTGAAAATGGTCGATTACTTACATGTTGAATCAATGTTAAGGTTTCAACCAACTGACACTATGTCAAAGTTGATTCAACTATCATCTGAATTTGGATCTACATGCACATTTGTGTTGATTTTATATTGATTCATGTTCACTTTTTGGTCTGATAGGGCCATATCATAACACCTTTAAAAGTTTAAAAAGAGATTATTTACAATTGGTGACAATTTTTGTATGGCTATTTTTATTTATGTATTAATTAATTAATTTATTTATTATGCCAGATTGTAAATGTTTGTAAATAAAAAAACGTATTCAGTTGAGCAGGTAGAGAAATGTTCTTCTGTCGTCCTCAAGAGGGCAGCAGATGAGTGAACAGCTGAACGTTCTTTCAGAAGAAGAGGCTGTTGTGCTACATCCATCTTCAGAAAAACATCCGCCATCAGCTTGACTGCACCATGGGAGCCGTTCTGGGACTCTGTTCCATGGCTAGCTGGGTGAGAAGCTTTTTGAAATCCAAAAATACACACCCGAATGAAAAATGTAACTTGTTGCAATGATATTCAGGTTCTCCATTATTGTTTATTTTTAAAGAAGACAAACCACGCAGGACAAAAGTATGACAACCATTGACAAGAAAGAAAGGAAAGCAAAACCATTAGGGAAAAAGGCTTTACGTCTCTTCCGCCTCTGTTGTTGAACAAACGGTTCTAAACAGAAATCTGTTCGAGCGTTGGAGGTTTAGGCCGCAAACCCGCTTTGTTTTGATCGAGTGGTGACGCAGCCTGTAATATTCCGGTGATAAGTGACTGGGTAAAAAGACAACGCTTAGCTAGCTAAGTGATTCGTTTATAATGTTTACAAGACAGGTGGATGTTATGTTCCACCTGCGCTGTTTAACACATCACCATCTATTTATACACGGCGACAAGTCATTTAATAGCCTCACTGTTGCACAACTAGGATCAGAAACACCTCTCCCTTTTTCTGTCCTCGGCTAACCTAGTGTGTTTTCGCAGATCCCCTGCCTTTGTGGCAGCGCCCCCTGCCTGTTGTGTCGATGCTGTCCAGGTGGAAACAACTCGACCATGACTCGCCTCATCTACGCCTGCTTCTTGCTGCTGGGAGTGGCTGTGTCCTGCATCATGTTGATGCCTGGCATGGAGGGCCAGCTCAAAAAGGTAAAGAACTACCTTCAAACTGTTCCTACGGTATAAAAATACATAGTTGGGAAAAACAGTTGAATTTTGCTGCTAGAAATGACATTTAGAAAAGATTTAAGAAGCTGGAGTCATCAAATAGTTAGCCCTGGTTTGACAAGTGTTTTATCTGGTTATGTTTTCGTTGAATTTGGATGAGAAATCAGAACCTTTTCGAATGAGTCATACACATCAGGCCCGTGAAGTTATTTACAGGAAACCACAGAGAAATTGATGTTAAAACACGAGAGTCTGAGCTTAAATATATAAGGAGCGTTAAATTGCTTTGCAAAAAAAAGAATGTTTCATATGAGCCCATAAAGGAATTTTGAGGGAAGGAATTCTTCTTATTTGTTTTATCTTCAATTTCTTTTTGACTCAGTGATTGGTTTCTGGTCTCTGGTGGCTGTTGGTATTCATTTTTGGTTGTTAAATAATTAGTCACTATAGTGAAGTTTAATTACAGTGTTTTTGGTTTTATTGCATAAATATTATCAGCAGTCCTGCTGCAATAATCTGTCCCACTCAGACATCTTTTGCCCACACAGTATGTGGAATATAATCTGCGGCACCATTTATGAGCTTTATAATTACTAGTCTTACTATGTATTTTTAATCTGACAAATATATGCCAAGCCATCTTTTGTGTCATTATATCTATGCGTCTTTCTCTCGTTGTGTCAGACACATTTTCAGCTGTTCATGAGATCAGTCTCTGGCATTTATCCATCTTGACATTTTTCCAGACTCTGTTTGAGTTTTGTTCAGATGCTTTTTGCAGACATTTACTATGATTTCTTTTTTTGCATCACTGCAGATTCCAGGATTCTGTGAAGGAGGGATTGGTTCATCTTTTTCTGTTATAGAGGGCAAAGTGAACTGTGACGTTCTGGTTGGCTACAAGGCTGTGTATCGGGTTTGCTTTGGAATGGCCATGTTCTTTTTACTGTTTTCTTTGCTTATGATCAAAGTAAAGAGCAGCCAAGACCCCCGAGCAGCACTGCATAATGGGTGAGTCTATATATAAAGTATATAAATTCTTTTAATGAGTATCTTCCATTAATTTACCATTATGATTTTTAGGAGAGGTTTGCAAGTGCTTTAACTCCAGCTGCATTTGCTAGACTTTAACAGTAATCAGCATCAGCTTGACTGACTAGTATTTGTCTTCCTCCTCTTTTCTTCCTTTTGTACCAGATTTTGGTTTTTCAAGTTTGTCGCAGCTCTTGGCATCACTGTTGGTTCGTTTTTTATCTCAGAGGGACCTTTCACTACTGGTAAGTATTCCTTTTTATCCATCCATCCACTTTCTAACACCCTTGTCCCCAGTGGGGTCATGAGGTGCCGGTATCTGTCTCCAGCTAACGTTCCGGGCGAGAGGCGGGGTCACCCTGGACAGGTCGCCAGTATTCCTTTCCTTTGGGCATTATTTTTAACTGTGTAGGTTTTCCTAGTGGACATTGAAAAAAATAATAGTTTTATTTTTTGATAAATGAGTGAATTATCCTCATTCATTCTTTATCTCTAAGAGGTAAAGAACAGCATTGCAGTAAATATCGATTGACATTGTTAATAATCAGACACAAAAATGTTTTGGGGTAAAATGTTGGATTTGAGATCGTATTTTTGTTCTGTGGTCTCTGCATGTTCTTCATGCGTCTTCATCAATGCACTGTAAGGTCCCAACAAGGAACAGGAGGCTTGTAGTCGGCCCACCAGTATTCTAACTCTGACCCACCTCATGATGTAGTCACCCACCCAGAATCACCCAGAACCATAAAGAGTAAGATAAGATGGTGTAACAAAGAAAATGTGATCTAATGATTCAACTCTAAGACAACAGCAGTGCCATCATGTCTGTGGGAGCAAATAGCCGACAGTGTAGATGATACTTCAGTGTCCGTCTGACCAGGAGAGGCACATGAACGTTGAGTCCTTTATTGAAGGTACTGAATACATTCAACAGTCACCATGACGGATCTCAGCCAGATGAAGGACACATCCCTGACAAACATTTCCTCAGGTGAATAATGTGAGCTCAGCTTTGGTTCTGCAGTCGCATCCTATCTGCAAGAAACATGCCAACCATGGTTGACATCCATCTCCAGTCCCACCAGTGTTACCCTGTTCGAAAAAAAGAAGAAAACAAAAAAAAGTCTTTGTGTCCATAAGTAGAGGTACCAGTGGTTTAAATCAAGGAGAGCTGAAGGCGAGTTCCCTGTAGTTAATCACTAAGTTCACATTTAAAGCCTGTTCTTGCTCTGCTCTGCAGTGTGGTTCTACATCGGGATGGCAGGAGCTTTTTGTTTCATCCTCATCCAGCTGGTTTTACTCATTGACTTTGCTCATTCGTGGAACGAGTCCTGGGTGGAGAAGATGGAAGAGGGCAACTCTCGCTGTTGGTATGCAGGTAGGATAATAACCTTAGGAGTTTAAACATACACAATATGACAGGTGATATATTTCGGTTTTGTCTGACGTGTTAGGAGAAAATTAGAATGTCTACTGGAAAATTACTCTTTAACGCTGTTTAACATAAGAGTTTTAAAGGACAAATTCTAATTTGGCTATAAGGACAGTAGAACAAAAATGTGATTTTGTTTTAGACTTAGTGCTTAAATGATGTTTCTGATTTTATTATCTCCATTTTTTTAAAAACTCTGAATTAATTCTATGATGTTTAGAAATGAATTGTGTCCCAATGGGTTTAAATAAATGAGGAAAAGGAAATGAATAAAACGTAACACGAATGAAAGAGAAATTTAGATACACAATTTGTATCGCTTGTTCTGTAGAATGCATAAGTGGACCTTACTTACAACAGCTATGCAAATCAAATGCCTCAAAAGAATCATCTACTGCAGCATATAAAAACAAATCAAGTTACATTTTGTGATTTAAGTATTGCAAACCTAAAATAACTTGATAAATGTATTTATTTATTCAATACCTCTGGTAAAGGCAAGATGTGTAACCAGCATTATTATTAAATATTTCATGTGCGATTGCCTGAAACAGGTGGAGCGTACCCTGTTTTAACAATCTTAAGCTCTAACTCAGTATATGAAATAAAACTCATCATGGTGAAGACCGAGCCATGTTTATTGTGGAGCCTTTTGGTCCTGATGTTCTGGATCCACCTGCTGACTAAAAACTGTAACACACCTCCAGACCTTCTTGGACTTTCTGCTGTTGGTGCTGCAGGCCGGAGTTCCCACCCTGGTCCTTAAAGCACACTGCCTGCCTGATTCAGATGTTTACTGGCTTCAGCCAAGCTGATTTCAAAAATCACTCTAAAATATTTTGAAAACAGTTTGTTAATTTTCTTCCTCTTTCCTGCTATATGGTGGTGTTCTATCACATACAATCCCAATTAAATACGTTGAAATTTGTGGTAGGTAGAACATTTGAAGCGGTGTGTATACTGTTGTTACAATGTACATCCTGTTGTGTTTTTGAACAGATCTTATGTAAAATTGGCTTTTGCTTTGCTTTTGCAGCTCTACTTTCAGTCACTGCGCTGAACTACCTTCTGTCCCTCGTCTCTTTGGTTCTGTTCTATGTCTACTACACCCATTCTGATGGCTGCACTGAAAATAAGGTCTTCATTAGCATCAACTTGCTGCTGTGCATCACAGCCTCCGTCATGTCTGTTCTACCACAGATTCAGGTAATAAGCACTTCCTTTTGAAGTTCTCTTGCAAAAAGTAGCATCTTGTAATTTAAAGGGGCAGTGTTATGTCAAATTGACTTTTTTCAGCTTTACACCATGTTATAATGTTTTATCCCGTCATCAAAAATATACCCGAGGGCTGTTTTCACAAAAGTCGGATTCAGAAATACAAGATCTGAGGTAAAGCCAGAGTTGCCATAGCGCCATCAAGTTCATCCTGGCCGGATTTGGGTGGAGTACCCAAAGGTTGTACTCAAATAAGAGAAGCAATAGTTCAACGTATTTTTACTCAAGTGAAAGTAAAAATTAGCCATCCAGGAAATTACTCAGGCAAGAGTGAAAAAGTATTTGGTAAAAAGTCTATTCAAGTACTGAGTAACTGGTCAAATTATCAACCATTTAATGTTTAAAAATTACATCAGACGGACCAAAACATAAAGTGCCTGACTTTATGTTTTCATCCTCCTTTATGTCAAAGCTTGTTTTCATGAAGGCCAGAGCTCCTCCGCTGAGCTGCGGTTTCCGAGCGTCAGCTTCACAGAGCCCTCAGCTCCTTCAGACTAGCCAACAGCAATTAGCAAAACCTGGTGGAACTGCTGAGCTCATTATATGAGCTCCTTCTTAGAGCAATGCTGGTAAAAACATTGTTATAGGGTTAATGAAGCAGCCATGTTGTGATGACTTCCTGAAGGCAGACTTTCAGAAAGAGCAGGAGATTTTAAAGAGACAAAAGCCCAATTTCAAGGTGTTAAATTACAAAATCAGGTCATATTTGGTATATAGCATTTTTATAACAGCGGAAGGTAACATGATTGTGGTATGAAATAGCACTATGTGCTTGGAAAATAGATAATACTGTCACTTACAACATAGTTTTTTCACAAATATGTAAAACAACATTTCTTTTATAAAGTTACATACTGGAGCTTTACCAAATAAACTAAGCTAAATAAACTGTAACATTTTAACACTATAAATACAGAATTTATTTCAGAGATGTTGTGGTGTTAGTTCTGTATGTGTTTATGTATTTATTCCATTCATTTAGAATATGCACTTTGTTTTTATTACATGCCAATGAGAAAATTTAGGTCAAGCAATTTAATAAGGATTAAAGTGGTAGTGAATATTTTCAGTTCTCTGCTTTCTTCCTAACGCTGCATATTCTTCATGAAGGAGTCCCAGCCCAGGTCCGGCCTGCTGCAATCCTCCCTGGTCACACTGTACACCATGTACCTGACCTGGTCTGCAATGACCAATGAGCCTGGTAAGGAAACATGTCTACAAATTATTAGTTACTCTAATGACTGTGTCCTGTTAACACAGCGCTTAAAAAAAGAGAAGAGAAATAGAAGATGTTAATATTACATTAAATTAGCTTCTTATAATGTCAGATTTATGTATTAGTGTCTTCAGAATCAGATGTTTAAATACATTGGGTACAGATGCTTTTGAATGACTTGGGTGGAATGTTCTGGGTTTCCTGATTTTGAAGACATTAATCAATAATTATGACATATTTGTTCTATCATTACTGTGACGTTTTATATATCTATAAAAAGACATACATATACATGTGTGTAAACATACAGCAGGTGTATTATAACTGACAGATTAACCTGTGAGGATACCTCAATAAATGAAAATGCTTGTTTATGATCCCTCTGTAGTATTCCATCTTTTGTGTTGCTCAGTTCTAACATTTAGGAACTTGTTGTGAACTGAAAGTTTGGACATTTTTGATTTGAGTTGGTGTGTGTGCGTGTGTGTGTGTTTTGCAGACAGAGATTGTAACCCCAGCCTTCTGGGCATCATTGGGCTTAACAGCACCAGCCCTAAAGGTCAGGACCATGTGGTTACATGGTGGGATGCTCAAGGGATTGTGGGATTGATTCTTTTCCTCATGTGTGTCCTGTACTCCAGGTGGGAATCTCCTTTATGTCAAAGCTTGTTTTGAACTGGCAGAGATGCTCAGATCATTAGTAAATTAGTGGTTGAAAAATGGCTGTTGCACATTGTTAACTTGTTGTGTTTCTGTTTGTCCACCAGTATTCGCAATTCTTCAAATGCCCAGGTGAACAAGTTGACTCTGACCACTGATGAGTCTGCTCTGATCGAGGACGGACCCCAGACAGACAGCTTTGAGGAGGGCAGCGGCCTTAACAGAGCTGTGGACAATGAGAAAGATGGGGTCACCTATTCTTACTCCTTTTTCCACTTCATGCTGTTCCTAGCGTCACTCTACATCATGATGACGCTCACCAACTGGTACAGGTAGGATTCTGAGGATTATTCTATGATTTTAAAAACAATGGTACAGGCAGACGTTTTCTGCTTGGTGCTGAAGTCGATGCGTCGCCACACTTCCTGTCATCCTGCACTGCCAGAGGAGGTCAGAGCATTTATGACAGAAATATTTTGTAAAGAGTCAGAGCTGTCTCTCTGATCCAGTCAGCCCTGTTTCTATTGGAACAATATACAGTGAAAACCACATATTTACATATGCTGAGTAAATAGACACAAACGTGTTGTTTTTTCTCACTGTCTGAAGTTAAATGCAACTGTTCTTGTTTTAGTTTAGTTAGAATTACCAAAATAATTTCTATCTGCTAAATGCCAGAAAACGTGGAGAGTTAGTTATTTCTTTGAATTCAGAAGTATGATAACTACCTTTTCAAATGTATGACTTCAGTCAAACATTCAGTGTATGTAAATATCTGGTTTCATCTGTATGCATAGCAGAGCACATCTTCCATTTAACGAGTATCGTTGTGTGATTTGTTGAAGTCATGTAGACGTAGCGCCCAGTGAGGAGGCTATTTGAGCACCAACACCCTGTAGTGTGTAGTTTAGATCAGTGTTTCCCAACCCTGGTCCTCAGGCTCACTGCCCTGCATGTTTTAGGTGTTACTTTGCTTTAGCACAGGTGATTTCAATTGACAAGTGTTTGCTGAACTGCAGTCATCTGAATCAGGTGTATTAAAGCAGAGAAACATCTAAAACATGCAGGCAGTGTGCCTCCAGGACCAGGGTTGGGAAACACTGGTTTAGAAAGATATAGATGTGAATGTAAATCTCAAAGGCATATGCAACACACACCCCCCCCCACACACACACACACACACACACACACACAATGATATTTTATCATTTTGCTTAACTTGTAGCTGAACACTATGAGCAAGTTCCATTTTCCATATGAAGCGGCAGCATTCCAACCTGTTGGTTGCATGTTTCTCTGTATCTGCAGCCCTGACTCCAAATATGAGACCATGACCAGCAGGTGGCCGTCTGTGTGGGTGAAGATCTCCTCCAGCTGGATCTGCATTGGCCTTTATGTGTGGACTCTGGTGGCTCCACTGGTCCTGGTCAACAGAGACTTTGACTAAAAAACACACTTCCCTGCTACTCAACTGTAGATTCATGCTTTGCATCTCCTGTATTTTCTGTCATTAGCTATATAAGATCTAACCTTGCACCTGCTTACCGTGACAGAGGCAGATTAGTCCTGGTGTTAGAGGATCTCCGAGTGTTCAGTGTAGTCGTTTTTGGCATGTGCAGTCTGGATGATGAGCAAGGCCCGTTGTGCATGCGTTCATTTCATCTTCATTCCCAGTAAGATGAACCTGTGTGTTCTTGTGACAGGTTGTAGCCTGTTGTAGTGAACCCTTGCACTGATGCAGTTGTAAATAGGCTGAGTTTGTTCTGTGGTTTATCCAAAGTGACTAATCGTTAATAAGCATGTTTTCCTTTAAGCAGTGAATGTTTCTTCACTTTTTAGGAGTGTTGTGATGGCTTTAATTGCCTCTAGCTGTCAACTTAATAACAATGGTCTCTATAGTTCTGTTCCACAGAAAGTCAGGCTCAAGCAGAGATGTCTGGAACTGGGAACACCGTTCCACTTCACTGCATGAATAGTGCTGTGTCGGTGTTTTCTGTGTTATTTGCAGCTGGCACACACATAAAAGACATTCTTCCTTTTATTGACTCTGATTAGTAATGTCTATTGTGTAAAAATAAGACTAGTTAAAACCTCTTTGTAGTGTTATTAGATAATAGTTGAGTGTTAAGTTTCTCATAAAGCTATTACATCCCTTAACTAAAATAAAGTGAGAAAAGAAGTGTGTATTTTGTTTCAAGTTTCCATTAAGCTGTACTCTGAATATGTTACAAAGTGACATCAGACTTTTAAAGCACTTTTCAGGATCCTCAAAGAGGCTCTATAATGAAATCAGTCATTCCCATTCACACACTGATGATGGCAGGCTGCTGGGTTGTAGCCACCACTGGAGGAGGCTGACGGAGACCAGGCGGCCATATCGCACCATCTGACCACCACCAGCAGGTGAGGTGGTAGGAGTGTCTTGCCCAAAGAGACGACAGGGATGGACAGAGTGGAAACCGAACCAGCGATACACTTAGGTGAACTCCAACCAGTCACCTAAGTATTAGAGCAGAGATTCTCCACCTGGGTCTTCAGGTTTCAGGTGTTTCCCGTAGGCCACACACCTGCCGTGTTTAAATAGGTGATCAACAGGTTTCTGCCGGTCAGGGAGCTGGAGCAGAGAGAGACTTGGAACAGCAAATATGCCCTAAGAACCGCTGAGGACTGAGAACCACTTTGCTAGACCAATACTTTCACAAAGCCAGTTGTGAGATGACAAGACTTGTTTTTTATGCTGTGATTTTTGTGTCACTGAGATGAGAGCGCAGTGACCAATATGAGTAGATTTACCTGGGCACACACCTTTGTAAACAAAAAAGAATTAGATTTTGTGCATTTAAATTACACAAATGCTCTGTCATTCTCTGGCACCCACTCAGCTCTGATGACTCCAACTCGCCTGCTCTGCCTGCCTGCAGCTGTCGCCATGTAAATGAACAAAATCCCCAGCCAATAACAGACCAGTCTCTTTAATCCATTCAGATTATTCCTAGGAAGTATTAACTGGACTGAAAAACAAGTAATTATATCCAGCAAATCAAAATACTGAACCAGAACATTATGAAACGACACAGGACAAGAAAACATTGTAAAATAAACTCATTTAATTAAGCATACAAATATGCTTAAATTATTAATGTGTTGTTTATGTAATAATGCATTTTTGAAGCAGTAACACAATCTGTGAAAAATGCTTTTGTCACGTTTTCAAGAGTTTTACTTTTACAATTCCTAAATGGACATGCAAAGCTTTTAAAAACTACTTTTATTAAAGGGTCAGTTTGGTGTAAAATCCTTATTTCCTCATCGTACCTGCAGTGTTGCTTTGATGATTGATCTTAGTTTTATGTTCTGAAATACTTAAAAAAAAGAAAAATCTGGTAATGGGCCAGCTCTTTCTCACACCACTGTGTGGCTTGAGTGTCATTAAATTTTTACATTTCAGAAACATAGTCATTTATTGACATGGTTTAATGACCATAAGTCAAAACCTTATCGAGACAATAGAAAGAAGTCCACTTGGCTTCAGTTCAAGCTTTCAGAAATCAGAATGTGGCTAGGTCTGTGTTTCAGGCTCATATAGCCGTCAATGCTGAATAAAGCTGACGTGTGTTAGGCTAATAAGATTGGAAGGTAATAGTACTTCAAAAGATGTCACCTGCTCGGTTAAAATGGCTGTAATTACAAAGACACAGGAGGAGATTATGAAAACACAGGAATCAGACAGCATTAAAGCCGCCCGGTTGGCACATGCAAGATGATTTATTTCACATTGTATGTAGTCTAATTTTGATATGCTATTAACAATATTATAATTTCACTCTCCATTTTTGGCTCGAAAATAAACAGAGCCTGAAGCCATTAAGGAGTTCAAAAAATCTTATTGGTTTCTTTGGTTGCTATTGGCTCTGAATGACTCAGACATTTCTGTTGTATTGCTGTTTTGACCAATATTACAATTTCAAGTATTTGTAGGAAATCGTAAAATATTGCTTAATAGGCCTGTTGTGTTACACAATAAACTAATCACAATAAACTAAAACACGCTTGATAAATAAAAATTAAGTTGATAATTTCCAGTTGCGTGTTTCTGTATGGGAGGTGATGTTGCTCCCTCTCTATTCATTCCCTATGGAACTTGCCAGAGGCGAAAGTTACCAACAAAATTCATGCATCGGAAATTTCGAGCTTTTACACATACACACGGACTACCGACACAACACAAGGAAGTTAAGGGAATGTAAAGTCATTTTATTTATATAGCACATTTTCAGAAACAAGGCAATTCAAAGTGCTTCCCATGAATTAGAAGGAAATACAAACAAAGTAACAAACCAAAGGAAAGCGCAAAATAAAATAATAATCTAATCTTCTGAACTAGATTATTTCTAGAGGAAATAATCCAGTCCATTACAGAACAGGAATGCTTTTCGTTCTTATGGCCTCCCTGTGTGTCAGGTGAACATGCCATCTGCAGGCTGGGAATGATTTGAATTCAAACTGAATGGCCATGGTGATCCACTTGACCTGTTCAAGTCTGTACGTTGCATTAGTTGTAACACATTAGCAACTAAACTCATATCTACACCATGATGGAGGCTAACGTACCTCCTGTATTGTTTTGTTAAACAGTTTTTGGTCCTCCCCTGTTGCAATGGCCACCAGGAGAGGTGAGTGCTTATTTTTCATCTAAATACATCCAGTTTATTTCTAGATTTATTCTGTGCATTTTTGTTGTTATCACCATCATGGTGTATAAATCCATCCCATAATGTGAATATTTAAGGGAACCTATCATTGTCTATCATTGTCTTTAGTTTTGCTGTTGTTGTTTGCTTTGTGTAAGACTTGAAGCAGGCAGCTGAAGAAAGGCTTGTTTTCTGTTTGTTGTTTTCATCAAACATGTCATGCAGTTAAAAGTTCACTTTGTTTTCATTTTTAAAGTTGGGTGATATTTTTGAGCCTGCCCGGTTTGTCATGTTGTCTTGCAGGAGAGGACTTGTTGTTAGAATAAACTTTTCATTCCAGGACAAATGGCTCCACGGTCTAATCCGACATTAATAACCAGCAGAAAGGATCCAGTAACACCTCGTCTTTAACATATTTTTTGTGTGTTATCTAAGCATTTATTTGATATTTAAAAAAAAAAAAATAAATAAATAAATATTATAATTTTGTGACTCTCTCTAGTCTTTGTAATTTGTACATGCAAAAGATGCTAACCTCTAACCACACCTACTGCTGACTTAGTGAGCTACAGGAATCTGTTGTGAGCTTCAGTGTGTGTGTGTTCTGAACACAGCACACACAGCTCCCGACCCCCATTCTTCTCTGCCTCTCCTGGAACATATCTTTGCTACCCAAATGGACAGCCTCCTTCACTCTTTGGAAAATATTAGGGTTTAGATTAAAAGCTCACATATAAAATAAATTTTCTTCTTCAGATGAATAGAATCAAATGTCAGCAATACGGATGTGCTTCTCTGTATTTAATAGTCACTATGCATCTGCATGTTTGTCCTGCTTGAATTGTGTTAGTGGGGATAGCAAATCTGTTGCTAAGATGGGTCTTTTGCCTCTAAAGTAATGCTGTGTTTATTTCAAGTTCTTTGAGTGTCACTTCCATGGTAATGCCATGGGTACTGGCACCCTAAGCAGGCCTCTTTTGGCTGTTACTGCCTGTAGAAGGGGTTGTTTTTGTCCTGTTTTTTCACTGCTTTAGCCAGAAGAGTTAGGTTAATATAAGAGGAATAAAGTTTGGATAATATGTAGGCTGACATTGATATAAGTTTGTGATGACTAACCTCTCATGTCCAAAAATCGTGAATGGAATCCTCTGTCTGTGTTCCTCTCTCTCTATGTTAACGGTTACAAAAAAGTAGTTGTTTTTATTGAAGTTACATGGCGACTTTGCTGCCTTAAATCCCCAGGAAATTAAAACATTTTTAGATGCAACATTTCTGAGTGGATCACTGAAGGGTTCAACGACTTTGCTTGGAATTTTCTGAAATCTCAGAAGTGTATTGCTTCCAGTCAAGTCTGTCTTTGCCAGGATAAAAGTATATATGTGACTTTGAGACAGCCCTAGCAATAACAATAACACTATTTTTTGAATCAATTACAAATAAGATGGAGTCATATTCTGAATGTTTACAGCAATGTAAGATTTGATATTATCTTTAGACATTAGATACATTTAAACAGCAGGAACCTTCAAATAGTCCGTCAACCATGAGAGATAATCTGTTTGTTTCTGCACATTATAGATTATAGATGTTTGTCATTCATATAACTCTTTAATAAGAAGTACTCTCTCATTTCCTCGCTGGGTAGACTTGTGTCTGCTGTGTGCTTTGAATGAGATCACGAAACCTTCAGTCCAGCCTGTTGGAGGTCAGGAACTGTGGGGAACACGTGCAAAGACTGAGTATCAAAACCTATTGCCACATAAGCCTTTTGACAAACAAAACAGCAAATCCCTTGATGCTCAGGGTATTGCTTCTGTCACCTGAAGAACATCTCCAGGATTAGAGGACTAATGTCCCAGCAAGATCTAGAGAAGCTCATCCATGTGTTTATCTTCTGTCTAAAAAGATCTTCATCCAGCTGCAGCTGATCCAGAACGCTGCTGCTGGCGTTCTGACTAAAACTAGGAAGATGGAGGACATCACCTAGATTCCTGACACTGAGAGAATAGATTTTAAAATACTGTTAGTTTATGAATCACTGAAGGGCTTAGCACCACAATACATTAAAGATTTGCTGTTGTTGTACCAACCTTCTAGACCCCTCAGGTCTTCTGGTTCTGGTTCTGCTCTGCATCCCCAGAACCAGAACTGAACGAGGAGAAGCAGCATTCAGCTTCTATGCACCACAAATCTGGAACAAACTTTCAGTTCCTTTAAATCTAGACTAAAAACCCACCTGTTTAATATAATCAATGGAATCTTTTGCATGTACAAATTACAAAGACTAGAGAGAGTCACAAAATCACCAACACATGTTATGAGTATTGATGATTTTAACGTTGGCACTTCAGAAAACAAAGTCTTTTACTTGTTTCACAAATGTTGACTGTATGTTGGGTTTAAGAGTTTTATGGTTTTATGGTATAAAACACTTTGACTTGCTGCTGAAATGTCTAATGCAAATAAACTTGATTGATTGGATAATTGGATTAACTCAAACAAACATCCAAAGAATAATACACCGTTTCTTATATTGCTCTTGGAAATATATAAAGCAATTGTTTACATGGCATGAAGGGACCTCAGGAGACAAATATAGCAGTAAATCATCCCCTGCTATTGCGTACAACTTTCCTGATTACTGTTTTAGGACTGTTTAGAAATTATTTTTCCTGATTACTTCTTATTATCTTGTGCTTGTTGTGGACCCAAATGTAGCCAGGACGTCAGAGTGAGAATAGTAGTCATAAAAAATTAGAAATCAATTTGTAATTTACTGGCAAGAGGACGACAGGACACTAAGCAGAGCACAATGAAAGGATATGACGGCAAAAGAGCTATGGAGGTGGGATCAGCTAAATGGAGATGAAACTAATCAGATGAATGCACGGTTGGTACTAAGGAGAGGTGAATAGCTAACACTAAGAAAGCAGTAGTAACTAAATAGAACACCAGAAAGATGTTAATAACCAAACGCTGAAACCTAACACTACCATAAACCTCTAAGAAAAACCACAGAGAACAGAACACAAAACCAAAAAATCAACACAAAGCATCAGGAACAGAAAGACTTTAGATCTGCAGGGCATTCTGAGAAATCTGTTGACTTAGTGAATAAATGCATCTTACAGGTTGTGTTGCCAGATCTTGGGAGAGAAACAAACAACCAGCTCTATGAAAACAAGCCCAAAAAAAAGCCAAACTGGTGACCACACAGATCCAAAAGAATTTAAAGTGGTTTACGGCGCATACCTGCGTATAACACTACACCACTCCTAACTACTTGGAGTTTTTGCTTTATTGTGGGGAACTGGGAAATAATCTTTTTTTTTTTTGGAAAGAAAGCCAAGTCCAAATGAACAACTTCATGTTGAAAAACAAGCCCAACAAACCACAACCTGTTGGTTTCACTGCTGACCAAATGTTCAATGGTTGCTGGGAAAGATTAAGTGTTTTCTTGTTAACTGGAAACAATTTGCTGCATTGTTGTTGGTTGTGCAGGAGGCTCTTCTGCTGCTTTTCAGAGATGTACTGTTATATGATTGTGTTGAGTTGGAGGGTTGGGCGGTTGGCCAGCAGTGGCCAGAGCATAGCATGTGATATTATGCTGAGACAGTTTATTTTGAAGATCTATATATGATTTAAGTTTGTGTTGATTTGAATATTGTATTCAGGTGCAATATTTTTATGAAGCATTTTAGTGCATCGACATGTATTTTAAACAAGTAGAATATTGTGGTGGTTTTAGAGACCTTTTGTCATTCATATGTATTTTTCAAATGCTAGTCAACTGAAACTTATTTGTGTAGCATTATTCAGCAACAAGGCCGTTCAATGTGATTTGATCTTTTTCTGGTGTACTTGGAAGTAAATGGGATTCAGTGTGTTGCAGACTGATCTGGTTCTCAGAATGCAACTTTGTAAACTAACAATAATGTACTCTGATAATTCAAACTCGCTTAATGTCTGTGTCGGCTGGTGCAGCTTTATAAAGTGTACCAGTCATTCACACACAGCTCTTTTTTATCCAGACAACCAATCACATCAAGCAAACCAAAATATTGCATCAAGCAGCACATGCTACTAAACAAAGAAAACTTAATGTAAGAAATACTTGTATTTTGTGCTCCAAGTATATGTAGTTAAGCATAGCAATACTTATTATTATCCATTTAAAGAAATTTTTCTTTTAATTTATCTACACTCTTAGTTCTAGGTTCCTGCAATTTAGCTTTATTTTACCAAAAATATTACACACAGTGATGAAGTACAGTTAGGCAATAAGTATCGTGTTGTTTGAATATACTGACAGTTATTGAGTTTTATGGAAAGTCTTCAGCTTTAAATGCAGTTAAGTTTGGACTTGGTTGAAAAAAAAAGTTTGCTAAATACAACAGCGCTGTTAATTGATTCACAGTGGTTTTCAAAGCCATTGCCATTTCAAGATTATTTTCACAAACATGTTTAACAGTTGTTTGAAAATGTCACTGAAGTAGTAATTTTTCAATTCCATCAAATTTATTAACAGCAGAAAGCTAATAAAAGCGCACCGTCATCTTAGAATATTTTCATGACCTAATTTTGGGAACCATAACATTTTAGTCTAAGTGAGAAAATGTGGCAATTCTCACCAGACACCTTAAATGCTTTTATAATTTGTGGGTCAGAAATGACCCATAAGACAATCCTTGTACCCTCGTGGCGTACAGCCCACATGGAAATATAAACAAAAACAAAGTATCACTTTTTCTAATGACGGGGTCAATTTAGGAAAAGTCATAAAATTTCAAGTCGGAAAAAGATAGTTTAGGGTATTTTTTCTAGAGGCATTGGGTCACTTTTGACCCATAAGACAACACAAGGCTTAATTCAGTACATGTGCAATGCTGTTTTGAGCTTTACTTGCATATTTTGGACTCTTCAGTAAACCATAGGGAAGACATAAATAGAGAATAGAAAAGTGCATCAGAGAAGAGTCAGCAGTAGTTTGAGAGCATGTTTGAATTTAGAGAAAGAGGAAAATGAGCTTTTCATTGAAGGTTTGGCACACGTTCATTAAAGAGGGTCTTAGAAAGGCTAGTATGGAGGCTAGCCTTTTCAATGTGATCTTCACGTTTTCCCTGGCTCCTCCAAAACAAAAGTCCCACAGTGCTTTTGTTGTTGGTTATTGCACAATCTTTGGAGGAGAAGACGTGTTTTCACATTATGTGCAAAAAAGAAAGACCGGTGTTAACTTCCCAGTGGCACAGATACAGTCAGAAAATTCCCTATTTTACTGATTTTGGAAAAAAAAAGTCAAGTTATTTAAATAAAAAGAACTCCAAGTGTCTTTGTGCTGAATTGAGTTGCTACTCTCAAAACTGTACACACCCCTGCAAAATTTCAGATTCTGTGACTTGAAGATCACAAGAAACAAGAAGAAGATATGATGAACAAAAAGCTGCTATAATCTGGATGCATAAACTAACACTTTTTGAATCACCTTTTGATTTAATTTCAATCTTTAGTTGCTGTCTCTCATGTCTCTCATATTGGTAATATTTGCCCTCTGTATTGCACTAATATTTAACACATCTGTCTGACTGTGAGGACGTCTCTTGTTCTCTGGTGTCTCCACATGACCCCAGTGATGTTCTAGTAGATTTCGTCCTAGAGATCAGAGATCTGCAACCTGAGGGTGCAAAGCCACCTGTGGCTCTGGAGCCAAAGATGGCTCTGATCAGTATGATCCCACTGTGAGAGCGAGGTGTGTGTGTCTTAAGAGAACAACGGGTCATAAAGTAGGGCATGTAGCCTAGCCTTTAGAGCTAACAAAGGGAAACAGAACAATTTTTGGTCGTATGTAGATTCTGTGACATCAAAAGCAATGAATGTTTGAATATACGGTCTGGTTAGTTGGTTTTAGAAAAAAACCCAACTCTGCCTATTGTTCTGTAATAGTGCCAAATTAAGCTTGTGTTTAATTAACAGATAATTTTATTATTAATAACAATTATGAATAGCTAAGTCAAACATTTTTGTCAATTCGTGTTACACAACAAGTAGTTAGCCCATATAAAAAAAACATTAAAGCACAAACTGTTGTTGGATCAGTGTTCAAAATGACACGCATCAGGTGAAAACCCCAATAACAATATTCTGATCCCATTTAGCTCAATTGAAATGATATTTTAATCCTAGTGAGAGAGGTGGCTCATGCCTGTCTCTAATCTGAAAGGCCTGCATGTAAACGCTGGCCCTGATCGTACTCTGACTGTGGCAAACTGAAATCACTGTGTATGTGTACCTCATGTCATCCTAACAAATGCACTCTTTCTGCAGCTGCTGCTGTGTCAGAGAAGCAAACCAAGGAAGTCAGTAAAGTCTTTACTGTCATTAGATCTCAGTGCGGGTCGGGTCCATTCTGGGCGCTCAGAATACAGAACAAACACACCACTGCCGTAGTTTGTTTTTATGTTCAGTAACAACATTTTACAACTCTGTGCACGTCAGTGCTCCTATTATGAATGAAACCTGGTGCATGTAAATTGCCATTGCTGAATGGCCATTCAGCCAGCGGCTGATTGGCTGAACTTAGTGTTGGAGTACAGGACATTGGGGTTGCTAGGCATTTTGGTAAGAATTAGTCTTTTGGTGTTGCTAACGCTACAGCTTGTAGCAGGCATATGCCAACGTAGTTCCAAAATTAGAAATATCCCATAGCAAAACCAACATTGTATGCTGCCCTTGACATTCAAAAATGATATAGCAGTTAAAAATGCAGAAATGTTGCAGAAATGCAGCAAACAGTTCTTAGGCCCTGTACACATGGAGCACCACAAAAAATGTTGTAATAGGAAGTGATCATTTCTAATCACTGAAGAAACAGAGTCCATGTGGAAGCTCAGCCTGACTGACAAAAAACCTTTTGCAGATTCACTTTAAACCATCACAATGTTTTATGACAGTATTCTTTTTCTTCTTATATAAAAACCTGATAGAGAGAACAAGCATGGCTAAAATCTGTATTTCATACGATTTTTGGAAATCTGTTTTCATAACGACTTATTTAGCTTATTTTAGGATTCACCTGTACTTATGCAGATTAGACAATGCTGCTCTGAAGCTGATTCCTCGCCCGTTTGTTTTTGTCACACCTTTGTGCAACAGGAGGTGCTTTGACAGTGTTAAAAGGAATGTGCTGATAGCCCCTTGCTCTAAAGCCTTGGTCCAGAAACAGCCACATTCCTTGTGGTCACTGACCAATGGAGGCAAAATGTAATTAGCACCTATTAGTGAAGGGCTGGGGGCAATCTTTTAGACTCAAAGGCCAGCTCAAGCCCTGAGTCAGAAACAAAACACACCCAGCTGGTCCCTTACTATGCACAAGACTAGTCTCACAGTAATGTGGCAGCACAAGAGTACGACATTTATTTGATGCTCCATATTCCTACTGTAGTTAGGGAAACCAAAAGTTGCCAACAACGCTATTTTGGGAATTCAACCTGAGAAAATAAGTATCAGTATCACTGGTACACAGGTTTGTTTCACTATTAATCACAATTCAAAGGTTCAATTTCTAGTTTTTAAAAACAAAACAAAACACACAACTTTTAAGAATGGTGAAACTTAACGGTGTAAATACAGGGCTTGGAAGTGTACAGGACTGAGGCTTACCAGCTTATTATTTGGGATATTTTAACAGTTTGTGTGCATGGTCGAGAATTAAGGGCCTGAAATCAGTGAATGTTGGAAGAGAGGTCTGGATAGAGGAGACAAAGTGACTGTGCCAGCTCCTGGGCTGCCAAACAAACTCCTGGCTGAAAAAAAGATCATGGCTTCTAGATGTGAAGATATATGTTCTGTGGTACGACTGCCATGTTTGTGCAGTCGTACCACAGAACAAAGTATTGGTAAAGGTTGGTAATGTTAAGAATACGCATGCTATTCTGAAATTTTTATTTGGAAATACAGCTTATGGAACATTGGTATAACCAGTTTGACATTTTTTATTATATTTTTACTTTGCTCAACTGTCTCTTGTGTCTTATTGTGTTTCACTCCTTGTGTTTTACATCTTTTATCTCACTTCACCCAGAGTAAAACACTTTGGTTAACCTAGTGTTCATTGTAAAGGTCTATGCAAACAAAGTTATTATTATTCATCCCTGAATGTTAGAATATTAGATGTTGAGACTCTCTTCAAAATATGGAGCACACCGAAGAGAGAGACAAATATATGTGTACATATTTTTATATAATTAGATTAGTCACTGCATCTTCTTCAGCACATAAAACACAGTTGTAAAAAGGCATGCATTCACACACACACACCTCCCCCACTCCCCTCCCACACACACACATGAACCTCATGTTCCTGTATCACATCCCTGGGCATTTTCAGGAAATCATTTAAACAGTGGCTTTTAACGATCACAAATTGTACTCAATTGTTTCAAATTAACATGTCTGAACAAGATTGTTTTGTCCTTGTTTTTGTGGATTACATATTTTTAAAATAACTAGAAAAACAAATTCTATGTCAGGAGTGTGGTGAGTAAAGTTTGGGACTGTCCTGAAAGAGTGCGATCATTTTTGGGGGATTGGACTCTTTTGAAGCCAGAACCATTACAACTTCCAAGAAGAAAACAGAAGTAAACAGGAACAATAAATATGCCTAAACAAAAAGTGTGCGCATGACGAGTTCCCACAGGGCTGCATTAAAAAACCAAGTCATAAAACAAGTAATTAACTTACAACAAAAAAGGCTGACATTTAATTAATCGAATGTTTATATTTTTGATGTTCTGCAATAAAAATGTTTGTTTTTATCAGATGTTAGTGATTGACTTCTTTTAATTTGTATTCAATCTAGGAAACTGGCTAGTTGTATAAGTGAAGGGTCCAGTGTGTACAATTTGTAAATGGTTGCATAAGTAATCACTTCAGCAACTTAAATTATTACATATCTGTAATGTAACATGTACAGTCAAACTTCTGGTCAACAAAGTTTGTTCCCTAGAGATTGGCACATCCAGATAAGCCAAGTTACTCATCTCCTATATGGCAACAAACAATTCTGGGAAGCAGCTGAGCAGCGGCAGGAAGGATGACAAGGTCAAACATTCTTCCTCTGGTTATTTGCACACAGTGTCTTTGTGGGAAGATTTAGGAAAGCTCCACACCAAAAAAAAAAAAAAAAAAAAAAAAAACAGAAAGAGAGGGGTGCGGCCAACGTCAGCTTCCCTCCTGTGAAAGAGCAGGAGAAAACTGATGTTGAGTCACTCTGCTTCTCTGGAGCAATTCACTCACTCAATTAGTGACTTTCATACACATGAGCACGACACATGTATCTTACTAGGAATACATTTCTAATAAAAAAAACCTCATCAAGTGAAGAAAACAGTTCCCACGTGTTTTTTCATCTTTAAAGGGTGGGAGCTTCTGTTTTCCTTTAATATACTGTATCCTCAGATGGCTGGACGCCAGGGCTCACTACACTTGAACAGAACTAGTAGAAGGTAGTGGAAAAGTACATGTATATAGCTTATTTGATAGTTTTTATGATTTGCTCATTAGTTTGAAATGGCTAGAGGGAACCAGGCCCACTGAACCACTGCAAAGCAGAAAAGTACCGTTAGACACTTGGGAATGCTGCCCATGTGAGTGAATGAGAGTGCTTCTGAAGTATCTGTCAAACATCGGCCTGATACCTGTGTGGTTTCTCCTGCAAGATGTATCATTTTCTCTGCACGTTATAATTTCTCTTTACCCCAGAGAGGTAAAGAGAAATTATAACTCTGGTCTCTGCCTCTGGTCTAATGTCTCCTCACTGACTTTGCTCTTTTTATCGTGACAGCATTTTAAATATTTTAAATATGTGAAAGCAACAATGAGGAAATCTGCAAAAAAAAAAAGAAGAAAGATGACTGGGTTTATTTTGAGCATTAAATAACCAGCAAGGGGTGGAACATAGACACAGGTAGGTACAGTAGCCAAACATTGTACTCAAGAGTAGCGCTACATCAACATTTGTTTTACTGAAGTAAAAGCTAAAAAGTAGCTTTTTCACTTAAGAGTGAAAAAGTATTAGGTAAAAAGGCTACTGGAGAACTGAGTAACTGATCATACAATCAGATTTATTTTTGAATTATGTCAAATAGGTAAAATCTAAAGTTATGTGTAAATTCTGGAATTTTAAGGACTAACATAAAAAAACCCTGCCATTAAACAAAATATTATTTTGGCAGAAGAAACTCTGGAAGTACTAGTTCCAGTGGCAACATTAAACTTTACATAAAGTAATACAGTAGGTAATGTGTGTATGAAAACAGGGTGATGTACTTCCAGTGGTAATTTGTAGTGCTTAGTGTGTCTTATTGATCTCCAAATGACCAGGCAGGTTCAGCAGATAGAAAATAACATCATAAACATAAAGCTGGAGCAGAAGCAGCAGGTGAGTCTGTGTGTGTCTCACACATTTTGGGTTAAAATATGTTTGTTCTTTTTTCACTGAATTGGGTAGAGTATCCAGAAGCTGTACTCAGAGTATCTTTAGTTGATAATAATCAAGTAAAACTACTCTCCTAAAAGTATTTTTTTCTAGAAAATTACAGAAGTAAATGTGACAGAGTACAGCTTGGCACAGAGCACAGGTGACAGCGTTAGTAGTGTTGTCATAAGCTTAACTGGCACTGATTAACTGGTCATTTAGTTAACATTATATGTGTGCAGCAGCAATTATTCTGAAGCTTTTAAACAGGATAAGTTATTCATATCAATCCTGTCATGATACACATGCAAGCGTTGCACTGATTGACTGAACAAGGCTCTTCTTAGTGTCCATTATATTTAAGCAACAGCTGCTTTTGTGGGATCAAACAGCATGGAGTCAGTGCTCAGTGGAAACTGCACTGTTATTCCATTCAGGGTAAAAGGATCCACCCTTATGTTATTGTTGTCATATCAGTGGCTCCACTATAAGTGGGAAAGCGGGAGGTAACGGCTTTTGCAGAGCACAGATGGCTGTCTTTCAATAAACAATCTCTGATCTTTGTTGGCTGTTTGATCAGATGTGGGCAAGTCAAACAAATAGGACGGAGAGTCAATCAAATCCAGATTTCTCCTGTTGGTGAGAGCAACAAAAAAAATGTTTTGTTTTTAAATTGAGGTAATGACCAGACACAAAAGTGCCATCAGGCAACATTTGATGAAATTATGGGTTTGCAGTGTTGAAAATAAGCTGCAATTCACAATATTGTTGATATTATTGTGAATTGCTTGCTTCGTTTTTATAGCAAAAAGTTTTGACAGATTGTTTTATAAGATCCTGCTAAAATTTGTGTATTTGGGTGCAGCAGTGGCACAGGGGTAGAGGCCCGGCTGTCACAGGTTCCAGTCCTGGACAGTCCTCACCTTCGCCACATCGTCCTCCTCTTTCATGACCCACTTTCCTGTCTGACCTGATAAAGTCCAGTAGAGCCGGAGAAAACCTTAAACCTGTATGTATGTCATAGGGAGGAGTAACTTCTAACTGCCTTGTTTGTGCAGTCGTACCACAGAACAAAGTATTGGTAAAGGTTGGTAATGTTAAGAATACACATGCTATTCTGAAATTTTTATTTGGAAATACAGCTTATGGAACATTGATATAACCAGCTCATGCTACCAGTGTGTGACCGATCTTCTCTAAGAACCTCCTTCTCTTGCTTTGATGATGCAACCTTGAAAGTTTGGATTTATTACAATAAACATAAGACATGTTAAGAACATTTTATAAAAAGGAAAATGCTCTTTGTTCTAAGTATAAATTCATACTGTTGGTTAAAGTCACATTCTGTTTTTGATGTTAAAGTATTTATCAGTGAAGCCAAAGGCAGATGTTAAGTGTGATCAGTATGTTGGTTTCCACAAGGAAACAAATACAAAGAATTTAATCTGACAATAATCTATAGAATGGGTTAGTTAACACTGTGGCAGACCTACAAACTAGTCAGAGACACTCAGGTGGCTTTTTTATTCTGGTCTTAAGACAATAGGGCAGTGCAAATAAAACTCTTTACTTTAATCATAACAATGCACTTGTCAATGAACTATTCTGCCACATTCCATTTGCCCATATTACTGAGAAAACAAAGATGGAGGAATCCACTATATAAGGCAACTGCTGATTGCACAGATGTACATGAGTGGATCTAATGAATTTGGGTTGTCCATCACTCTTTATGAGGAATAAAATGTGATGTAGAGGAAACCCAGAGTCTTCACAGAGAGTGTGAAGGTGATGGTTTGAAGCTGGTGAGTTGCAAAGGATCTGATCCAGAGTGGTAACGTTTAAAGAGTACACAAGGAGGGAAGGAAGAGGTTAACACTCAGTGAATGACTGGCAACTGATTCCTCTTATCCTCCTCTTGATGAGAGCTGAACACCAGCTAATCTTCATGAAGAACAGTAGAGACATTGGACAGTAATGGAACATCGCATTGTCACAAACAGCAGAGCAGAGGAGGGGCCTCCTTTACAAGCCTTCTTGCTACATTGTGTGTGGCACAAGCCATGCATGATTTACAGTATTTTCTGCAAAACTGCCAATATGTGTTAATTTCATAAAATATGGAAAGAAATGTTTAAACACACACGCTGTGTCATCAGGGCCTCTTCCACACCATAGGAGAGGCCTGAGCCTGCAATCTGACACAGACACTTCTCACCTGTGGAAACAAAAGACTGTGAGGAACACAAATCAGCAGGAGGGTTGAGTGTGGTACGAGAGTAAATTCAAGATGGGAAGCAGGGGTGAGGGGAGTGTGGCTGCATCTCTTCCATTTCCAAGTGTTTCCAAACAGCACCAAAGACATGCACAACTATGAATGCCCAACATAAATCTGTTAACATGCCATGACTGTCTTGTGGCATGTTTTCAAACTTAAATAAGAGAAATAACTTCAGTCAGAAAAGTAAGAGGAAAGAGAACCTGAAGTTGTGCCAAAATCTGTCCTTTTTTTTAAGTGACAGTGTCTCTCAAACTTCCTGTCGTTCTGCTTCAAAACACACAGATCTGAATTAGGAGCCAGCCTCCTATGGATAATTACATTCTTCGTTAAGGCGGCAACACTGTCTAATGAGGAAGTAACACCATGAACAAGAACATCAATTTCAGAAGGACTAGAGCTTAAATTCCTCCCTCCATCTGTTTCTCTGAGATTCAGAGGAAATTAAACATGGAACAGATTCTTTAACGGTTCTAGCATCTTTATCTGATATAGAACTTCTATAATTAGGGTTATGGGGAAGTGCTGTTATATCTTCACCCTCAATGCCATATGCTAGCACAGGGTAAAGCATGGCCATAAGGTTAAAATACATGGATTAAAATGTATATAATTACTTAATTGAAATTCACACGTTGAAGTTTGGTCATAATAATATGCTTAATTTGCCATTGTTGACATGTAAACAAGCTCTCTCTTTTGTGCCATTTGTACCAGGACCTCCAATAAATTTGCTAACTTACTGAGAAAATCTGAAGATTAGAGTCTGTCTGTACATCAGGACAGTACTGTTAACTGTCAATGTTGTGGCTAATCAAATCATTTTGAGAGAAAAAGACACAATTCTAAAAATTCAACTGCAAAATATTCGAATTCATACATCATTTGAGATCCTCTACACAGCTTTCTCTCAGAAACTTTTGCAGCATCTGATTTTATTCAAATAATAATCTCATCCCTTTTATCAGATGTTTTCCCACAGGCCTCAAGCTACCAAAAGTTTGTTCAGTGGTTTGACAACTGCAGTTAAACACCTTAACAATGACCAGCATGTCTATCCATTGATTTGTCGTTTAAAGGAAGGACTCGTTTTTCTGCAGACACCCGTGAAAATGACGTTTTGCATGAGCCTTCCCATAGATCACATTTGGCAGTTTGCCATCTAATATTGATGTCACCATTACTGACTGTTAATTAGGAAATGTCATCCAGTGAAGATTTTTATCTTCCATCATATTTAGGTGATTAATGTTATCAGACATGATAAAGACGCATGTTAAAATAAAATGAATGTTATTGGTCATGTAACTGACAGATGTAGGATCACACTGTATTCAACAGTTTGATAGTAATCTACCAACACAAAGTGAAAGGTCAAGTAGAAACGCACAAATCTCAAATCTTTAAAAGCACAAAAATAAGTCTTGCACTGCTTTGTAAATGCTGTTGATTCCTGCTGTTCTGAGAAACAACAGATAAGTAGAAGACAGGTACGTCAGAAAACATCAAATCATTCCCAAACAACAGCTTTTAGTATGAGAAGTAAACATTTCAGTTTTCTCATAACTGAGTGCAAAATATTCAGTAATGGTTGGTACAAAGTTTATTAAACAGACTTAATTACTACTGTCTTTGTCTGTTTTACTAAGCCTTGAAGAAGGATCTCTCATTTTACAGAGCAGTCATGACCACCTACAGAGTTAGACTTTTCTCAGTCTTTCTAAGCTCCATCTATAAACTGGCTGTGCAGCCAGAGGATCAGTATCACAGATGTGAATAACAGTATGACACCTCTTGGGCCATTCTCCTTCCTTTCCCTAATGCAGTGTGGATTATCTATAGATGACAATGAGAAGGTGTATAAATATGTCCTGTCTGGCAGTCTGGTGTGATACAGCGAACTGTTCTGCCATTTCAGGGTTTCTGCTCTGTCAGGACGTCACACAGGTGTGTGTTTCAGATACCCAGTTTGGCCAGGTCTGTCTTACTGACTTCATTGAGATCATTAGAGCTGAGTAAGTGTGGGCGAATCTCACAGCCCAGAAAGATGCAGTTTATTGTCTTTATCATTCATGACGTTTGACCGGCTAAAATCATTTTGTTCCTTCTTCATGGCGAGTTCCTCTAGCATCTGGTCTTCCTCAGACCTTCACTTCCTCTTACAGTGTAAGCTGTGAACTTTTGATCATTTGCAAACCATATGAAACTGAAATGATCATACAGGTTTCCCCCACTCTTATCAAAAAGAAGAATATATCAAGTACATGCCATTAAGTATGCTCAAGTATAGAGAAAAGTATATTTCCCAAAGTTTACTAGCAAAATACTAGTACTTTTTTGGGACTAAATTGGCCCACTTGAAGTTTATGAAAGTATACTTTAAAGTGTACTTCCATGTAACTGTAAGCTTACTTTTCCACTTAGGAAGTACAGTTTCAAGTATTCTGATAATAATCTTCTAAGTATACTGTTCATTTTCTAAAAGTAAACTTCTAGTGCTCTCTTTAGTTAAAAAAGTACATAGAAAGTTACCTCATATGTTTGCTATAAATTTACTAATAATGCACTTAAATGAAATGACATGAGATTTATGTAGGAGATGCAGGAGAGTCAGAGTTGCTTTACAATGAAATCACTCATTTCCAGTCATGGACACATTGACATGCTGATGATGGTGAAGACACTGGACTGTAGTCACATGTCCAACGACACGACAACAAAGACAAGCAGGGTGGGAATCAATCTGGCAACCAACTGACTGAAGTAACCACATAATTTTATGTCTACTCCACCTTTAATACTTGGAAAAAATGGCAAGATTTGTGTAAAAAATAGATTCAAGAGCTTAATGTGACTTGCGGCTCCCTGGATTTGGAGTAACCACAGGTGAAGGTGTTGGTGGTGATGTCTCTGTCTCTGCAGCTCTGACTCATTCTTGACTGTTCTATTTCTCTGAGCTATTGTGGCACAAAACATGGACCTAAGCAACAAATTGGTTGTTTCCAGGAGTCGAAGCACCATGGGGAGTTGTCATGGTAACTTGCATAAATCACATGTCTCACTTTTTTTTCTTTTGTTATTTTACATTTGACATGATGAGTTTATGATTCAGTTCTGATTATGACCAAATTTTCAAAGTTGGCTCTGCGTTGTGCTTTTGTCTTGTTTTCTGCATTTTGAATTCAATTTTCATTCAGTGGATATGCAAAATTGTTTAACTTTTTCCAACCGGAGCATTGAAGAAGGATAATTGATAATTCAGTAATTCAAATGTCAAAAATTCTCCTTCTCATTCTTGTTTTTTCTTCTTTTCTCTCTGAAATCCTTTTTTTTTATTTTGTTCTGTTATTTATTTACTTCATACAACTTATTAGTCTGTTTTCCATCTCTGTCATTTTTGCGTCTTTTGTGTTTTGGTTTTTAGCTATTTTATTTGCTGTAGTCTGTCTTCTGTCCAGGTTACAGATTTCTGCTCACCTCCTTTTATATCATCTTTTGTGCCACTTTCTTCTCCTTCCATTTAAATTGTCTTGTCTTTTGTTCTTTCCTGTTGTGAAAGAGTTTCACTTTGATCTGAAGGACTAATAGGGAAGTTTTTAGAATCTGTTCCATAAATATTTAGAGGTCTTTACTTTTCTCAATACATTTCATACCACAGAGCGTACGGATGTTAGGGGCCTTTGTCTCCAGGGGGCTTCTGTGTCTTTTCTGGACTGACAGAATATCCCAAGTTTATGAAAAACCTTTTCTTCTTCTCCAGCAGGTGATTGTCAGCCAGGGTTAAAATTCATGCTGGAAAGTCAGCTCTATATGAAAAGGTTTACTTGAATAAAGATTTAACCAGTTAAAGTTAAAGAAGACCACTAACCGCTGTTAGTTCTACGGTGTCAAGATGTAGCTATGAAGTTTCTTTTATGCCATGTTACTATACAACAGTGGACATTGGAACAGTATCCAGTCATGACTAGTGCACATATCAACATTTTAGAGGTCTTTTTTTTAATTAATGTTCCAATATCCTGTCTGGTATCCTAACCTGTCTGGTTTACATATTGAATGTATGAATAATTTCACCAAAATGTAGAATTTCGGTCAGTGGGTATTGAAAGGTTTTGTACTGTCTGTGAAAAAACAAAAACAGGAAACAACTTGGCCTGTTCAGTCTATCTGGTACAAACATCAATATGTGTGTATTCATAAAGAAATGTTGTAGATTTAGAAAAAAAAAGTAATTTTGCAGTTCTCATTTTATTCACACTTATTGGCTACTGTATAGCATGTATGAGTGAATGGAGAATTTTAAACCATTTCTTCATCTGACGTCCATGTTCAGCAGACCTAATGGTTGTCTGAGTCATTTAAACGTTAACCTGAATGACAGAGGTAGGCATTATGTAGGTCACCAGTGTTAAGATCATCTGCAATGGTGGTGGAGGACATCTAAAGAGAAATAAGATATAAATGTATAACTAAAAGATATATCAACTCAGGATATAGAATACTGTAATTTACATTTCAAATATGTTACTTATGCAGAAAAACTGATATTGTGAAAGATTTTGCTTTAAATCAACATTGAAATAATTACACTGGACTTAAAATATTAATCAGATTAGATTTCCAAAGAAATTAACATTGCAAAAGATTTTAAGTTGACTCAACTTGTAATGGAGTGAGTTGTACTTATAGTTATTTTTTTTAACTTACATATTTTTAAGGTGAGCAGATCACAAGTTTTGTTTTAATTAAACTCAACTTGTCTTTAAAGTGTGCCTCCACTGTTCTGCTTCACAAGATGTGAGATTAAAATATTAGCAATAGTTACTAAAAGTATTAATACTTCAATTTAATTTATCACTGAGAGCAAAGTTTTGCCAATTGTGGAAAACCTTTAATAAGCAAGGTGTTTAAAACAAGCCACAATCTAAATGTAAGTTTTGGGAGGATGTTTTCACCCTTGTTTAGGTCACAAATCCCAGTGAACCAAAACTGATCTAGTGCTTCAGTTTAGCACATTGTCAGAGCACTTTGAGGCACAGTCAAAGGAAATTTTGTTGCTTCTATTCTGTGAATTCAAAGAAGAGCATGTTACTGTGCCAAAGTTAGGGTCAATTTATTATTGGTTAAAGGTACAAAGTAGCCTGGTAGAAACCAGACCGCGATTTTAGGCTGCGTTATTTTCTTTCTTCAGAGGACCTGGGCTCCTGGAGGCATGGACTGTGTTGTTCTTAAAGGTTACCCAATGTTTGACCGTGACGTCTGTAATGTGCCAGTTTGACACTAAGAAGCTTAACGGATATCGCCTGCGCTGTAAACAGCCCTCCTCCACTGCAAAGAGAGAAGTGCTGATCTGAACGAGGCTGTTGTTAATGTTAATTTAATATTTGGAAGTGTGGCCAACACAGACTGAATGGCTTCCTTCACTTCCTGCGCTGCAGCTGCTAAAACTACAGGAAGACTACAATTCTAAAACAGCACCTAAAATGAATGTCCTCCTCCTGTTTGCCGATTGTCCTGGTAGAAAGTTGATCGGAGACAATCAGAGTCGATTGACTGTGCTGCAAGAAAGATTTTACTTTGAGCAGAGTTGCACAGGAAGGCAGTGGCTAGGCTAGGGGGGTCACGGTTTGCAGTTGTAGGTGGTGAGGTAGACAGGTGGACCCAGGTTGTAGTGAGAAAAATTATAATTTAATGAGGACAAAGGTTACAGAAAGTCTAGACAGCACAGGTGAGCATACAGGCTAGGAAACTCAAAACACTGGTAGCACTGGTTGATAACAACACAACGTGAGATAGCTAAGGAGCAGGGAACACAGGTGGGATTAAACACACAAGGGTAATCAGGGAACATGAGACACAGCTGGGAGCAATCAGACAGACAACACAGGAACTAAATAGACACAGAAAAAACAAATCCTCACAAGGGGCCTAGTTTGTATGACTGAATATCTCACATTGAAAACATAATACAATAATTGTCATCATGAAGAGTTGCTGTGCATAACAAGTGCATAACATTTCTCTACAAAAAACCCCCAAAACAAAACAAAAAGTAAGCAAATACTTGCATGTAAGTGCATGTTGTTTATTAAGCACCTTTCTCACACAGCTGTCACAAAGTGCTTCACAGTATAAATAGTAAAAAAAACTAGCAACATTTACAAAATACATTATAATGTATTTTGTAAATACATTATGATGTATTCACATAATACATTATGTTTGCATGGCAGTGGCACAAACGTAGAGCCCACAACCCATAGGGGGAGCCGTCAGTCACCGGTTCAAGTCCCATTGATCTTTGCCACATGTCTTCCCCTCTCTTGTAACACACTTTCCTGTCAATTCTCTGGCAAATAAAGCCACTAGAGCCACAAAAATCTCCCAAAATGAAAAAAGAAAATAAATGAAGAAATGCATCATGACAACATAGAATTGTGAAGGCAGCCCAGCTACCAGTCAGGCTTAGATGCTTGTTTAAAAAAGAATGAGTTAAGCTGCTTTTTAAAAGCATTGATGAAGAAAAACGATCGCAAGTAATTTGGGTGATTATTCCACAGTCTTGGTCCAACAGTTTGGAAGGATCTGGTGCTGTAATGAGTGTGAGGGACCATCAGCAGGATGTCAAACTATGAGCTGAAGAGGCTGAATCAGACCACAGATAGAGACGGATGGATGGTCTTATATATATACAAAAGGTTGTTTTGACCTTAGCAATTAACGTAAATTAAATTCATATAAATTACTGTCAGACCACTGTCCTATAGACATCTTGCCATGATCATTTAGATTGTGCACACGTGTGCAGTCCAATCACCCGTTCTGTGTGCTGGTCGGAGCTGAGCGGTAAAGCCTGCACGTGATGATTTGTACATCCACACGTCTCTTTTAGGTCTCTTTTAGTTTTGTGCCCAAGTCAGACTGTCTTGCTGCTTGTTTATCTTTATCTTGCAGTCAGCAGTGACACAGTGTAATCAGCTCTGTAGTGTATCATCTCCCAACCCAAAGGTAGTCATTTCCTCAGTACCTCAATCTCATCACAAACATGAAACCTTCTTTTAGTGTCAGCCTTGGATGCTAAGATCATCGTAAATGATGATTATCTCATTTTATATCGTTTCTTGCTTATGCTGTGGCTCAATGTCTTATTCTTCAGTCTGAGGGGATTCTTGCATCATTGAGATAATTACTATAATCTCATGCAGGCTTTAAGCTGTATTTAAAAGCCAGGTCTTCTAGATGTAACTTGAGTTGCTGTGTTTTGTGTAGGCCTGGGCTGGGTGGAGTGCGTCTGGTCATGGGATCTGTTGGAGATATTTGTTGTTGGGTAACTTTCTATGCTGTTTATGACAGCACTCATGATATGTTTCCCAATTTTCCAAAACAAATAAATAATGCAGCACAAAACTAAATTTTTTTTATTGACTGCTTTTAAATAAATGTGGCTGGCCACAGCAAAAGTAGGAACAAGTCTACCTGGGGCATTTAGAGTGTCTGATTTAATATTTTAAAATGAATGCAGGCAGACAAAAAGCATAGCTATTTGACAACTTTAGTATTTTTAAAGACTTTAATCAAAAAATAAAATCAAAGAAATTACATTTTCCTTTTTCAAAATATTTTTTTCAATGTAACACTTATCAAGCTAATAAAGATAGTATATATATGTAATTTAGAGCAGAGTAAAATACCTCCATTGACAATAGATAGTGTTTACTGTGTGTAACACTATTGGTTACAAGCAGAATTTTGTGGGTCTGTAAAAATAAACCAAGCTCCTCAACAGAATTTTTTTTTGAAACTTTGTGGCAGTTCTAGGCTAAATTTGATGGTCAACCTTCCCCAGGTTCCCCGCTGCCTGACCGGGACATTTTCCCCTCCTGAGCTCCATGTGGAAGGATTAAAGTAAAACCATGAAAGGATGGGTTCTAGAATTGCCCATGGTTCCTGCAGCCTAAAATTGGGATCTTGTATTGCAACTTATATAGTATAAGTGTGGGATGGGTGGTGGCCATGGGTGGGGAACTCGGCAATCTGATCCTAAGCAACAGAAGCTGGCTCTCGAGACGTGGAATGTCACCTGGGGAAAGAGAAAGAGAATGAGCTGATGTGTGAGGTTGAGAGGTTACGGAGAGTCGTTCTCAACTCAGCAATTGGCTCTGGATCTGGAACCAGTGTCCTTGAGAGGGGTTGGGCACTCTTTCACTCTGGAGTTACCCCTGGTGAGAGGCGCCAGGCAGGAGCCCCCAACTTGGTGCCTGTACATTGGGGTTTACCCTGGTGAATGACAGGGTAATTCTCCCTCCGCCTACAAGTAGGGGATGGGTTCTGACTGCTGTTCCCAGTTCAGATTACCCATCCTTTTTGGAGTAGTTGGAGAGGGTACTGGAGAATTCCCAGTACCCTCTGATATTTGCACTAGAAATGAGACCAAAAATACTTGGTAATATTTTGTGTTTTTGCATGAACTGCAAAACAGCTGAAACACTGAGTTCCTTTAGATCTAGACTAAAAAAACACCTGCTTAGAGTTGCCTTTGTGTTTTTGCAGCATGGAAGTTTGTTCCAGATTTGCGAAGCATAGAAGCTGAATGCTGCTTCTCCATGTTTGATTCTGGTTCTGGGGATCCAGAGACCTGAGAGGTCTGGAAGGTTGATACAACAACAGCAGATCTTTAATTTTCCCTTTCCAAAATTCCATCTATTTGATTTTTCTCTTGCCTGAAGCCTGTAATCGTCTTCATCCCAGACCAAACATCTCCAATGTTCCTTTGTAGTTTGCTCTTCAGCTTGTTCCTGTACGCCTCCTTTCTGTCTCAAATCTAAACCGCGAGCTTCTTCTGTATGTTCCTCAATAACTCCCTGCCTGAAGGCTCCTTTTTTCTTGTTTGTTTTTTCTTGTGTGTTGTCCACAGAAATTTATATAGTGGTGTTATGCATATATTGGAATATTAGGCGATGTCAATCACGCTCTTGCTCGCTCTGCTATACTACGACTCCTTCAACACAAAGGATCCTGCTATGATGCTATGAATGCTCAGTTTGTCAGGATGGCCATTGATGGTGGCGGATAAAAACTTTCCCTGGAAAGGCAAGTTCTTTCTCAGACATTAGCACATTTAGCAGCACATACATGAGCATTATCGACAGAGCCAAGAGTTTCCTCCTGGCTCTGATTGGTTGCTTTGTGACTGATTTGCAGGTGTCAATAAAAGCACTAAAAACTGAATAGCTGCACCAGATTAGTTGAAACGAAATATCAACATTGCTGCCTGAGTGCATTTCTTCATAAAGCACCACAATAAACTTCTGAACAATCAGACAACACTTCACACAGAGCGCTGCTGAAGTAGTTTGACCCAGACCTGGTGAGTTTGGCAGGCGGACGTCTCTGCAAAGAGACACATCTATACTTCTAGCCTGCTCTACATTCCCAGAACCAGGAGAGACAAGAGGTCTGGATGGTTGATAGCAGCAGGTCTTTATTCTCGTACACTCACAGAAAAATGTAACCCTGAATTTTAAGATTTGTGTCATTTCATTACATGGCAATTTCCATTTACGGTTTTTTAGATAAATTTAATGCAAACCTACCAAATAAACCTTACATAATTCATATTCATCAACGTAATGTAAGCTATTCATTATAATTACGTAATCCTCAAGTTTGTGTTTTAGTATTATTAAAGTATTGTATTAAATTAATAATGAGTATTTCAAATACATAAAGTATATTGTTTGAATTGCACAATAATCAAATTACCTATGCAAATTAAATAGCATATTTTTTGAATTACCATAAGCCATTTATGCTTATGCAATAAACCAATTTAAAATTCATCTCATTTAGGCAATTCCTTCCCATTCAGTCAATTGTGATAATGCATACATGCATAAATACATAAACCGACCTGCCAGAATAAAAACATGCAGTTAACATAACACCAACTAAACATACATCATACAGAACCAGGAACCTCCCACATAACTTCTTACAAAATGCATGCACATTTTGTGTGAATGATAAATCTTCATACTCATGGAGTACCGTGAGTATGAAGGTGTATGTCGTGAACAGAGGGAATGCTGTCTGCCTTGTTTAGCTACTGATGTTACTAATCATTTTAACTGGCACAATAACCGATTGCAAAGGGTTAATTTA
Organism: Girardinus metallicus; assembly: GCA_903067095.1. Classification (NCBI taxonomy): domain Eukaryota; kingdom Metazoa; phylum Chordata; class Actinopteri; order Cyprinodontiformes; family Poeciliidae; genus Girardinus; species Girardinus metallicus. The sequence goes on from CAEGAE010054047.1 coordinate 35,333, forward strand.
ACCCAATATCAACCAGTATGGTATAATATATGATACTGAAAGTCTGTGAAAAAATTGACCAGAAATACACAGCTCAGTCAGAAGCAACTTATCATTTCAGTACTGCCAATCACTCAGGTGCACACGCTGCTCACACTCTCCCCATTGTTCTCTGCTACACTGCAGCTGGAAGAAGATGGAGGAGCTTCAGTCTTTACAGATTATCTGTCTCGTGCCATACTGTAATGGCATGGTGTCCTTTTTACCAAATTTTGAAAAAAAAAAAAAAACCAACAACCTTTTTTTGTAAAAGTTACATGTTTCAGCTTTAAGAACTTTATATGTGAAGAGAATCTGAATTGTATTCAGGATTAAACAAGGAGCTAAAACAGAATAAATATGATCTCTTGTTATCAGAACTCATTAGAACTGCAGTGCTTGAATCAGCTGCAGTTTCAATGAGTTAAAAGTCTTTTAATTGCATTTTATGGACCTTCTGATAGTATACAATTACTGTAGTTCAGCCTTGAAGTAACTAATGCAGGGTAGTTTTTCACTGTCACTCCTGGACAGGATATTTCTAATTTTGGCAATATTCCAGAGATTAAAGAAGAAAATCTGGGAAACCTGTTTAATATGGGATATAAATGACACATCCTGGTCAAAAATGTCACCAGGGTTCTTTACCTTATCGTTGGAGGTCATTGTATCCAGATCAAGTGATGGGTGAGCAGTTTCCTTTTTCAGCGTTTCAGAGCCAAACACAAAACCTTCTGTCTTGTCAGAAGAAAGTTTAGTGTCATGCAGGTTTTACATCCCTGTAGTCCACCTAACAGACTGGATTTATCAAGTCGTATGGATAGATATAGCTGAGTGTTATCAGCACCACAGGAACGGAGCCCTGTGGTACTCCATGAGTATGAAGAAGATTTATCATTCACACAAGCAAACTTGAATCTGTTGTACAGATTTAAATCAACCTGGTGCCGTTCCTGGGTTACCTACAGCATGTTTGTATGTTGTGATCAAAAGCAGCTCTGAGGTCTAATAATACAAAAACAGGCACAAGTCCATTATCTGAGATAAAAAAAAAAAATAATTTGTAACTTTTCCAAGTTTTCTTCAGGTTTATGATGAGCTCTGAAAGCAGACTGAAACTCTTCAGTAGTATTTAGACTCACACACTTCACTAGCAACTATTTTCTCAAGGATTTTAGACTAGAAAGGAAAATTAGATATAGGTCTGTAATTTAGTAAGTCATCTTGAAGGTTTGAGAAGGTTTAATTACAACTGCCTTATGTAAACAGTGTATTTCCTGCTTCCCTGCTTCCTACATTTGGTTTCTCAGTAAAGAGCATCTTATGAACTTCAAAAAGCTTAATATAAAAGCACAAAGAACAATAAAGGCTTTGCTGTGAGAAGCAACAGAGTGTTAGAGGAATCAAAAGCTGGTGAGATGTAAGACGTTTAACAAGAATAGATGATTCAATTCTCTTTTTACCACAAGTTGCAGCGATCAGAGGGTTTTCTGCAGACAACAAAACCTAGGCTTTTCTTAACCCTTTCATACAAGTTGAACTAGTAATGCTCTGTTTGAACCCCAGATAACGGCATCCATTCACTCAGGCTAATCAGTTTACTGCTTAAGAAACTCACTGACTCAGTCTTGTTAGGAGAAGTCAAGCAAGGCCATGAACAGAAAGGGCTTCAACTTTCTCATGTAAAACCACTGGATACTGCTGAAGGTTTTAGAGTGTGTGTGCATGTCGGGGTGTGTGCGCGAGTGTGTCTGTTGAGCATATGGCAAAGCATTTTCTGCCGAGTCAGTGCTGTTCTCAAACATGCAATTGATTGTGCTGCGGTTTTGCCAGCCAAGAGCAGTTAAAAATACTCCACCTAACCAAATGAGGTGCAATTTGTTTGTTTCTCTTTAAGGCTCTAAAGTGGAACCATGTGAGGCAAAGACTTTTATTTCCTGAAGGCTTTTCTTTCTTAGCTACTTTGAAAATAATTAGAAATCTCAATATTATTGCTACCACATTTCAAACGTAATTAAAAGCTGTGGGAATTGTTCTCTTTTCTGATGTGGTCTGATGGATTTTTTTTCCCTATAGCTTAGAAAAGCTAAACAAGCATGATGTTTCAAAATGAACCTTTCAAAAAAAAAGTGCTGTAGGCCAGGAAATGTTGAACCATCTCCAGATGCAGAGGTGGAATAGCTATTACCAAAAATAAAGAGGCAACAAATTTATATCTACGTGTGGTGATCATGTCATTGTATACTAAGCACGTTTTTTTGCCTACCAGAACTTTTAATGAAACAATGTTAGAACAGATCCAGAACCTCCAAGTCTCTCAGCCACAGTGTGATTTGGAGGATGAAGAACATTGGAACCTGTAATCCCAGACAAACGTTTAAAGCATATTGTGTGTTTCTTCCTTCCAATTTTAAAGCAGTTACATTAAGGTTACTGTTACCAAACACATGAGAGGACATGAGCTTTTTCTGGCTCTAAAACATGTTTTTGATATTTGAGGTTTACAGCTGTGGTCAGAATTGTTGGACTCCCTCTTGAAATCAGACAACACTGTTAATGTGTTCATGGAAATGACCTTAGTAAAACGGTTCATACTTGTAAGGCTTCCAAAAGAACAAAAACAAAATCTTCACAAAGTTCAAGCTGTATGTTTTATTGATGTCCCAAATTGTTAGGGGAAAAAAAGTGAAACATTTTCTGTGTTGTCTGCTTCCAAGACAAATCTGGTCATTCAATTAGTTTTAAAACCTGAACTCTCTTAGTTTTCACAATTCTCCTAAGTAATCAAAATTTAACCTTAAGGAACTTTGGTTAGCAGTACTGTGGCACTTGAACTGTGGAACTACTCTCACACGTTTGGTGAAAAGCACATTCATCAAGACGATATAAAGAACAAATAAATACTCTGAACCTCAGAAAGAAGATGGCAGGCGCACACTTATTGTGAGGGTGAAGGTTACACCGTCATTTCCAAATGTTTCATGGTGTGTAGCACAGCTGTATGATGCATCATTGCAAGGCATCAGGACACAAATTCTGTTGGAAACAACCGTGGGCGTGGCCATGTGTGCAAGATTTCAAAAATCTTTGAGGGCAAAAAAAAAAAAAAGAAAAAAAAAAAAAAAAAAAGCAAATATCAACAAGGACTCTGGGTTTCTCCCAAGAAGGTTGTTGCTCAGCTTGACTCTACTGGAGATGATTGTCAAGGAAGACAATTGTGAAAGTTGTCCACTGTGGAGGACTCTGAGGTCACAGAGAAGGAAAAACTCCTTTGCTGAAACAATGGCACATCAATAACGTTTGCTCAAACATTTGAAACATGGTGATGTGTTTTGGAAGTCTGTTCCAAGTTTGGTCTGACGAGGCTGAACTGGAGCTCTTTGGCCAGAGAGATGTTGCTTTTGCTTGGAGAAGGAAGGAAGCCATCAAAACACAGACCTGTGTTCCACATGGTGGTGGGAGCGTCGTATGCTGACTCAGGCTCTAGGAATTTTATGTTCATGGAACGTTTACTAGAAAAGCATACATGAAATTTGGTCTCAAACCTTTAATTAAAATCACATGTACATATATCTACACAAATATGTATATGTGTGTAGATTAATGTGTATTAACTATTAGACTGTATTAACAATGCAGCCACAAAGGGGGCATTTTAAATCTGTCAGGAAGAACATCTGGCATGAAACATTTGCCAAATCTAACATGCTGATCAAGAACATGATCTCCAGTACACTGGAGCGGTCAAGGCCTGGGCTGACAATGACCGCCATTAAAGCTGGTGGTCCACCAAGGTACTAACATTTACGCACTTTGCCAAGTAAAGGAAAAAAAATGTGTTATTGGATATTTTTATTATCTAACCTTCTTTACTATTAACAAAATTGCAGAAAAAAAGGTGTTTTGTGTCAGAACATCCTGTATGTGGCCCACATCTGTGTGAGTGTATTGGGGGTGACCTGAATAGGAATTTCATACCACAAACATGCAAATGTGAGCTGGTATGACAATAAAAACCCTTGAAAATATTCATCTCCTTGGCAACTATGGGGACGTAGTGAGGTAACTGCACTGTTAACGAGCCTCACAGCATGTTATTCAGGCACCCAACTGTGGAGTTATTCCTCAAGCTCTGGCCATCTTCCTTTCAGCCCACATTTAGCTTTCCTCATGGCTTCAAACAATAACGTTTGATTCAAAAGATTGGATTTAAAAGGCGCGTGCGAGTGAGGCGGCCTGACTCAGTTACTGTCATGGAACGTTTGCTAGAGAGGATGGACTCAACAGCAGAACAAATAAAAAGGAGATCACAGAGCAACAAAATAGGGACAAGGTTGCATGAAGGTAATAAGAGGATCCAGTAAGGAGCGAATGAGGGAGAGGTGGTTAAGTACTCGGCCTTTGAATGCTGGAACAATGGGCCAGTGCTAATTAGAAAACAAGGTGCAGCTGTGAGGGGAGAGAAGAAACCAGGCTGGGGAGAGAAAGAGAGGGAGAAGGAGAAAGAGAGTGGTGGCACAGCAAGGAAAAGGAAACTCTTACAGGGGAGCTGGGAAAACATGAATATGACTTTTGCAAGATTAGCCAATACAATAAATAAATAGACATCATCTAACTAAACAAAATAAGAACTGACTCATCTAAAGTAAGACCAAAACCAGACTGATCTAATCAAAACAAGAATAACAAAGGTAAAACACAGATAACAAATAAAAAAGACAGACAAACCCAGAAAACTCCGAAAAACAACCCAAGATCCTGACAGTTCTGCGACAGACTGGTTACCTGTCCAGGGTGACCCCGCCTCTCGCCCGGAACGTTAGCTGGAGATAGACACCAGCACCTCCTGACCCCACTAGGGACAAGGGTGTTACAAAATGGATGGATGGATCCTGACTATTCCACTGGTTCTGCCAGGAGGAATGGGCCACAATAAGGCAAACTAACAATGTGAGATCCATCCATCCATCCATCCATCCATCCATCCATCCATCCATCAATCAATGTACACCTTTGTCCCTAGTGGGGTCAGGAGGGCTGCTGGTGCCTATCTCCAGCTAACGTTCCGGGAGAGAGGTGGGGTACAATGTGAGATGTTTACCAAAAATTATGCAGTTCAAAGGCATAGCTAACAAATTCTGAAGAAATGTATGCGAACTTCTGATTCTGAAGACACTTCACTTGTTATTGTGGCATTTAGCCAATAGAAATAATTTTGGTAATTCTATCTGGATGAGATAAAACACGATAGGTTTGGTTTGATTTTTATTCAGACCAAGTTAAATCAGAAAAGATTGTGTGATTTGATTCAGTATAATTAAGGTTCAGGTTTAAAGGGGTTGTGCCAATTGTTAGGTTTGTAGGGGGTCTGAGGTAAGGAGTGCAGTGCAGAAGAATAACTGGAGCCACAGGTAAGTTAGTCTTATACCTGTAGATTTATTAACAGTTGCTACACTGTTCAAAACAAGAGTAACAACATGAAAATAAAACAAAATACAATAACAATACCTGAGCTCAGACAAATGTTAGGCCAGGTGGCGAGAATAGTTAGGGTTCAAGTCAGGTCAACCCAAAGAGTCATAGTTTGTGAGTACTGCAGGTCGTAGTTTGTGAGTACTGCAGGTCGTCCTACTGCACAGCTGAAGTGGTTCGTGATGGAAGAACACACTGTTCTCCCAGGCCACTCAGAATGACTCTGGGTCTGTTCAGAGGGAAGGCTCTCCATCTTCTTCCTTAGCTGGAAGAAATCCAGGTCTAGAGATCCCACAATAAAACCTTAGCCTTTAAACAACATGGCTATTACTCAATAAGGTCACATTTCTACCTCATTGCATGGCCATAAATAAATGAATGGAAATGCTTTAATTTCAAAGATAGCATGACCTTTAAATACAGATTTTTAGTATTTTTACTGTACAGCTAAATCGTAGACTTCAGTTTTTAAATCCCAAGCAGCTCATTTATTCATCAACAGTTTATATAGTCAAGAAATTCATGACTAAAACATGACTTTAATTCATGGCTTAAAAGCATGAATTAAAGTGTGAATAAAAACTCACACATTTTTACCTCTTGTCTGAAGCTAAGTCTAACCAAACTATTCTTGTCTTTGCTAAATTAGAAATTGTACTGAAATTATTCCTATCTTCTAAATGCCAGCAAACTTAGCAAGAACATTTTTAGGGGTTTTTTTTATAACGTTGCTCCAGTTCAAAAGTTTACACATTTTTGGTCATTATCGGAGATACTGACCAAATTTTACATATTAAACTTGACTTTAACATTTTGGGCTTCCTTTCACAAACTTCTGATAGGTTACCTGACACATTTGATTTAATTGGAGTCACACCTGTGGATGTGTTTTAACGTCACACCTGAAACACACTGTGTCTTGTTTGACATGACAGGAAAGTCAAAAGAAATCAACTAAGATATCAGAAAGAGAATTGTGGAGCTGCATGTCTGGTTCATCCTTGAGAACCAAGGATGAACCAGACATCTGTGGTTCATCCTTTGACGGCTGCTTGAAGGTGCCATCATTCACTCAAATTATTTTATGCAGGGGTTGCTGTGGTGGCGCAGGTGCAAAGCACAACCCACATATGGAGGCTTTAGTCCTCATGCCGGTAGTCACAGGTTCAATTCCCGGCCTGGTGACATTTACTGCATGTCTTCTCCCTCTCTCAATCCCTAATTTCCTGTCAAGCTACTTTCAAATAAAGGCCACTAGAGCCTCAAAAAAAAAAAAAAAAATTTTATGCAAGGATAGACATAATGGGAATGTCCAACCATCATAATGCTTAAGAAGGAGACGGGTTCTTTTGCCAGAGATGAATGGGTTCTGGTCCAAAATGTGCAGATTAACCCCAGAGCTTGTGGAGATGCTGCTGAACGTTCTACCCAAGTAGAAATGAAAAGCCTAAAATCACAGGGAAAACAAGAGTAATAGTTTGAAGAGATTATATTTTAAACAAACATAAACACTATAATTACACCTTAGCATTCCTCACACATTTTCTCACACAGCCTGTGAGATGTAAACCATCTTAAGCTCTTTAGTAAGAAACGTGGTATTAGCTACAGCAGCAGCCACAGTAAATATATCCTTGGGGCCTGAGTGAGTAACATCAAATTACCTGTAAAACTGTTAAGAAACAAAGAAATATGTAAAACTGTTATTCATGCGGATAGGGGTAACTTAGGTAAATAAAATCTTAATTTTGAATTTGAATTGAATTTGAAGTCACTAAGGTACAATCACAACAGCTCTGTTTAGTCTGTTTAATCAAACTCTAGAGTTTGGAGAGGTGTGAATGTGTAATTGGACTGAAAAAGCAAACTCTGGTGTGTTCAACAACCTCGCTGTCAGTTTGGTTGAAGTGAACTCTGGTGTGGTTCAAATGCAGTGTGAATGCAAGTGGACCGTAAAAACGCCAAAAGAAGGAAGCAAACAATAGCGTAGGGCATTCTGGGTAAATTCAACCAAAACAAACATGAGTCCATCGCTAGCAGGAGAAAGTCGTGATGCTTTGCTAAAAGACAAAAGAGAAATCCTACAACCACAAACGTTTGATGCCATTCCATTTTAAATTTTTTTTTACATTTCGCGAAGAAGAAAATTACGCTCACATCTTCATCAGAGGTGTTCATCCTTCAGTGGTTCAGAGGCGAGAAGGTGAGCAGGTTTTTCAAAGGGTTTGGTTTGTGCATGAAAGTGACCAGCACCAGTTGAAAATGTACCAGATTTTGCTTCTCAATTGAACTGAGTCTGCTGGACTATCAGGTGAAAACAATCTAAAATTAATGTTGCCACTTTGTGTAATTTAGCAGGACAGCTCAAGTTTGAAACCATGTATTTACAAATATTTAGTAAATTAGGTTGTGTGACATGAAAGGATATCCTTGAGAAATTATTATTTTTTTGTCTTTCTGTAGGTTTTACATGTATCACAGACAAAGAGAAATGCGAATGTAAAACTACCCTCTCATGAGAAAATCAAGATGTGCAAGCACATAGTTTTGGTGCCTTCAGAGTTTTAGACATAGGCAGATTTAATTGTCATTCAATTGTGCACTAAAAAATTTACACATTGAAAGAAATTTTGCTGAAAGGCTCCAATAATAATTAAATAAATAGGTAATAATAAAAGCATCAATATTTTTATCATGTAACATTTCCAGGAAGTGTAGCAGGACAAACAAGAAAATATATTTTATTGCGTGTTTATAGAAGCGCATTGCTATCAAGCAGGAAAAAATAAATTTCTAGCACTATCATGTTATAACGTGATGCATATCTTGATAGCTATCAGGTTTTAACAAGATACGTATCACGTTATAACGTTATAGCGCTTGAAATTTCTTTTTTCCTGCGTGACAGCAATATGCTTCCGTAGAATATATATAAAAGTTGAGAGGAAATATTTGTTGACAGTTTTTGAAGAGTTGACTTTTAAATTAGCTGATATTTTCCTATGTCCTAGTCAAGTCACCAGGATGTTTGGTCACATATTAATCCTGACTGCAAGGAGTTTAATATTATGTAAGAAAATGTAGTTTTGGGAAGTATGCAAGAAGAAAATTGATTTTGAGATGAACAATATGTTACAGAGGTATAGGTGAAGTATAGTATATTTTGTGTTCATAATGATAGAAGAATGTAAACATGAAGTAATTCCAAAACCTAATTAAGTTCCGATGATTACATTTTAATGAAAGTAGAGGGTCAAGAAAAACCAGGCACGTAATACAAATTATAAAGAACACGATAAGTTCTAGTCATTAAGTGATCTAATGAAAACAAGGTAATTCAAGGCAGAAGTGTTGAAGGCACAAATGAAGGCACTTTTGTCAGTGTTTAAATAAAAAATACATTAATTAAGTATGGAGGACAGAGTGACAACTTCAGGAACTCCAGCTCTGACTCCCACTCTCCTCCCCTTTCCTATATTACATCTCCTTGAAAAGAATTTCTGGGGGAGATAATGTATGAGGTAAGCTTGGGGTACCCTGTATCTATATTTCTTATATTATACGCAATAGATAATTATGTTGAACCATTAGGGTGTTTTTAGAGTTTTGTTGGTTGTCTTTTAGTGCTTTCATCAGAGCTAAAGAAACTCCAGGGTTCAGCATGGTTGGGCAGAAGTCGAAGAGTCAGCACGCTCACATGGTTACAAGAGTTTCATTTTCACATTCAACAAGATACCCTGAGCTGAGCTACTGTGAAGCCCCTTCCGCTAAAATATACGTCATGATGTTTTGTCATATTTGTAGTTAAAGTAAACACAACAATCATGGCAGAGAGCAATGACTATTACAAATTCACAAGTTAGGAAGATGAGGAAATCGTGATTGACGAGCTGAAAAACTTAATTTTATTTCCCATGTTATCAGAAGTCAAAATAAAACAGACAAAAAAAAACAAAAAATTAAAAAACAGAAGACGTCAGAGGGACATTTAATGGTTCATTGAACCAGAAATGAGCAGGGGCAGTTCATCAGAGGAAGTCCAAGGCCGTGTATTGTACTTCCTCATGGCCTCGGACAATTGTTTCTCAAAAATATCCAACATGCTCTCCAGAACTGTATTCTGGAAACTGAGTAGTTGAGGCTGTTTTCTGTATAAACATTTACACCCACAAACTTCTGACCAATCACCAATTCTCTAGAGGAGTTGAGACAAGAATAACAAGGATGCCATGAGAACAAAATGATTTGATTTTCATTACTTTCATTACTTAACTGTATCAATAAGAAGCAATTTTACATTTCTGTTTTGTTTTACTGCTTTACTTTATTTGTCACATTTTTTGGTCCCTTTTTTCCATATTTTGTAGAGTAAAATATGTCTATTGAATTTAATTTATTCAACTCAGTGACTCTGGTGTGTAACAAAAATGTATCATTGACATGTAACTAAAATCTCTACATAGAGTGACCAGACGTGCTTGATTCCTGGGACAGTCCCAGTTTTACCCATCCCAATCGTTTCTCAGCATGGTCAACTACTACTAGCATTTCGTTCCCAAATATTTTGCTATTGCCAGAACACTCTTTGATATACTGGCTGGTGAAAAACAGAAGCAAAAACTAAAGATAACCACCAAGCAAAAACTCCAGTTCCGCAAACTGACAAAAGTTGATTGGACAGATGAAACTCTTTTAGCAATCATGGAGCTTAAAGCAGCTTTGGTTGATCCAGTAGTGCTGGCCCACCAAGACTTTGACTGCCCATTTGCTCTCTTTACTGATGCTTCGCTGGACAGTTTGGGTGCAGTCCTTTCGCAAGTTCAGGAGGGTGAGAGTGTGACTTGCCATTAACATTTTCCAGCAACTTTCTCACACCTGCTCAAAAGAAACACCCAGCCCTCCATCTTCAGTTTATGGCACTCAGACGGTCTGTGTGTGACAAATTTAGCCACTGGTTGAAAGGACATGTATTTACGGTGTGGACAGACATCAACCCACTCAGCCACATTCTCATAAAGCCATGTTTGGATGCCTGTGAACAGCGACGGGTGGCAAAGCTGGCTTCTTATGTTTTTGATATTATATATATCCCTGGTTCAAAGAATGTGGTGGTAGATACCTTAAGTCACCAGCCCTTTGTCAAATCTACTGTGGGTAAGAGATTGTTGCAGAGCCCAGATCCTTAATGAGGCCCTTCATGTCTCACCTGGCTCTGTCCAGGAAGCTCTAAGAGTCAAATGCCAAAGACCACTCCAGCATATTGGACTTATATGACAGAACAAAGTTTTGGTCCACCACAAAGGATGATGTCCAGGCTATTCTTGAGACACACTATGAATGGGAGTCTGCTCCTAGAGTAAGAGCTGTTGAGTTATCTGCCTTAGCTTATCTTTCCATCTAAAGACTATCTACCTGTGTTTTCAGAAACTGAGAGAAGAACAGCACAGTGATCCCGTGTTCTCAAGGATGCTACATTATGTTGACCATGACCATCATCCATCTTGAAGAAAAAGATTGAATGAACAAACAATAGTCATCAAGTACCTCAAACACTAGGAGAAATATGTTGTGTCCAGTGAAATCCTCTATTGACTGTCTAAAGACCAAGTTATATGCAGGAGACACCACCAGTTTGTGGTACCCGACACACTGATACTCTCAAGGGATCCACCACAGTGCTGGTCTTCAAGGGCAGTTCAGGAGTGTAGCTACAGGTCCTTCAGATGCATTGTCTCACCCCTGATTTTTAATTAGTAAAATAATGTTTTGCTCTGTGAATTGTTAAATATATTGATTTTTAAAATGAAAAACAAAACACTATACTATCACATGATAAAGAAAAAAAAATTCTGATAGATGCCAGTAGAGACGGCATGCAGATGTTCCTCACACACACTGATGAAATAATAGTGTTCTGTTGTTATACCAGATTGTTGAAGTAAATTGACCCTGAAGATCAGTCCTGTGTTTATGATCTGATTATAGTTGGACTTGGTTTTGCTGGTGAAGAAAGCAACACGCCTGGTTTACACTATGCTACAGTTGGTTCACCACAACACTGCCTGCCACTATTGCTAAAGCTAGTTAGAGTGATGGAAAATAAATGGTTTTCCTGGAATGGTAAGTTGTTTCTCTGCCATTATCACAATGAGCAGGATTGATCAACAATGCTGAGACACTCCTCCTGACGCTGATGGTTTTTTTTTTTTTTGGATCATTAGCGCTGCATTTCTTCAGACAGCAACAGTAGTTCAGGGAGGAGATGGAGGAGCTTGATTTTTCACAGATTATTTGTCTCATATTACACTGTCATGACATGGTGACAGTTCTAACAAATGTATTTATTTTTGTAAACTTTACGTACTGCAGTTTTAAGCACTGTCTCAATCTTGAGCTGTCTTAAGTTCTGCCTCTCTCTTCATTCGTTAAGTAGATTAGCATTCTCACAGATGTTTTTCAAGGAGCAGCAATTTTTCAGGTTCCACTATGTGTGCTGGCACAGATGTAATATGAAACATACACAAAAAAAAAATAATTGTTATGCAATTATTAATTTTTTCCTTTTAATTACGTTGCTATTGAATTAATTGAGGTGTTTTTCAGTACCTTTCAAATATCAAAATACTTTGCCTTTCTCGTTTGGACTCTATAACATAATCATAATAAAAACATAAAAATGTATGATTTAACATTTTTAAAACATACATTTATGTCTTAAATGTATGTTTTGAAAATGTAGAGTAGATATTTGTAGCGGAAGCACACATGCACTTCGCTTTCTTCTTCTACTTTAATTTTTTATCTTGGTCTATAAGGAGCGTAGTGCCATATAATGTTTGTAAATACAAATTGTAGGCTGCAGTCAAATATGGGAATGAAAGTGTCCCTTACAGGACACTTCAATTTGGCTTAAAATACGAGACGTCCTGGTTGATACGGGACAGTTGGCAACCCTAGTTTATGCCATTCTTCACAGCTTGAATAATTGAGTTTACAGACAGAGTTGCAGTTTTTAAGAGCGCACTTGTAAGACAACACACTAAAGTGCTTTATTTCAGTTTTACAAGATTCTGTGGAATAAAGTAATGCAAGTAAGCTTTTTACTGTCTGTCTAGCAAGATACGTATGAGGTCAGCTTCACAGAATACTAAGATTATACTAGAGTGAACCCAATTTATAAATTATATATTTTTTTCAACATCCCAGAATTTCTTAGTTTAAAAAAAGCAAAGGGTTGCCAAGCATCATCCACCCACTGTTTGCAAACTGCCCCAACTACATAATCAGAGTTAGAGCCACATGATCCGCTGGAGATGGATTGAACAAAAATGTAGCATTAGACATGGCTTTTTTGGCATCATCGGATGCCTGTACCCTCTTGGGGGTCCACTCTATATGTTTGTCCCGTTTTTTGCTTCTACGTGCTTTTTACAAGGGGTGCATATTGACCTGCCCGTGGCATGAAACGGTTATAAAAGTTCACAATCCCCAAGAACACCTGCAGTGTCTTCACTGAGGAAAGGTGAGAAATAGCTGAAACTTCCTCAACATTAGCAGGGAGGGGAACTGCCCCTTAGGAACACACTCTGTGGCCCAGGAACTGAACAGCAGGCAGACCTAACTGGCATTTAGCTGGGTTCACGATGAGACCATGCTCACTGAGCAACAGCTGATGGAGGTGCACCACGTGCAGAGGGACTAGCCATCAATATATTGTCCAAATAGATTAACAAAAACGACATACCATGCAGGACCAAATCCAAGTAACCGGAATATCTGCGCTGTGCCTTTAAGGCTGGAGGGCATCTGTAAAAACTCAAAAATACCTCAAGGAGTGACAATTGGTTTTTTGGGAACATCTAAGGAATGCAAGAGAACCTGATGGTAGCTTGGCACCAAATCATCTTTGGAAAAAACAGTTGCCCCAGACAGGCGGGTAGAAAAATCCTGAATATGAGGGGCTGGATTCCTGTTATTATTGGTTGGATTGTTAACGCACCAGTAAAATAGAACATCAGTATCACATTGACATAATGAGTGGCTTTCATCTGACTCATTCCCTTCCAGATAAGATATCAAGATCACTGGGATCTCTATGGATTGTGATCGCGCTTAGGAAGAAACGTCAGCTTTGTGGACATTACCAGAAATGAGGAAGCCATGGAGGTCTACAAGCTAGGCTCAGTAAACATTCTCACAAACCACCACTCCCCAGCATACTCCTCACAAACGCATAAGCCATGTCCAGCAAGCTTGATGAAGTGGAACGTCTTACTTCCACAAACAAATACGCCCGAGACTGTTGTGTTTTCATTGTCACAGAGTCATGGCTGTACCCAAATGTCCCACACAACCAAGTACAGCTTGCAAATAGATCCTTATATCATTATGACAGAAACGCAAACTCTGGAAAGAGCAGAGGAAGAGGTCTGTGTGTCTACATTCAGAAAAACTGAAGCACAGATAAGATTATAGACACCAACTGCTGCCCAGATCTAGATCTGATGTCAGTTAAGTGTAGGCCATTCCATCTGCAGGGAGAGCTAGTAGTCAATATTAATGCTGTTTACATTCCACGTAATGCCAATATCAGCACCGCTCTCACGCAGAGATTTGCTTCTTCCACGACTAGAGGGCAGAGATGTGCAGTTCCCTCAGGTGTTTGCTAATTGATGCTAGCTAGTCCAATGGAGCTGAGTGGGGGAGCCACAGGAGATGGGGAGGAGGAGATGCGCCTAGAAGGTAGCACTTGGTCCACCCAGACATTTTGCACAGCTGAATTGTTGCCACGGGAGATAAAAGAATTTCTCAAAAATACATGAAATTATCAAGGCAACACTTCAGAAATGGTTTTGATGAGGGAATAACTTTCTAATATGCAGTGGCGAATCTAGAAAAATATCTATTGGGTGCCTAGTGAGGGGCAATGATATAAAATTTTGCCAGAATTTTATATAATTTTATTTTTCCATTATGAAGCAAACATAGTTGTTAGGATGATGACTAAATATTTACTTGAAGCTGTCAAAGCAATATTTTTTGTGCAGACTGTAATAAATTAGAAATACAATTTATTGTCCCATAGAGAGAAGCTTGAGAAATAAGTTTAGTAAAATGTCCTATTTAGCCTAAATTATTCCGATTCAGATGGAACTTGGAAGTGTGTAATTTTTTGATACTTTGTGGACCAGCTGACTGGATATGTTTGTTGATGTCTCAGTCACAGACGTTTAATGGATAGCAGTTCACATAGACCTAACATCAGACTTAATTTATATGTTGCAAGATATAGTTTTTAATTTTTTATCATTTCAAAATGAGCTTCACAGCTATTTCCTCTAAGACGACATACATCTTCCTATGCAGGTTTCACCTCTTTCGTACTGCTGCCCATTCATTACTGGATTGGACGTGGTCTATTAGCCACTTGAGTTCTGACATTCTCTTGCAGCTGTCATTAGAATGCATTGAGTCATGTCCACAAAACCTGTTTCAATGAGGGATGGAATTGGTCACTAAAATATTCATAGCACCATGATTTATTATCCATTTCAATGACATATGGCTTAAATTAAAGCTGAGAAAACTGCTAATGTTTTAATAGGTGTACCATATAATCCCTTCACCCCTTCTTTGCATGCATCTTTTTACTTAAAAATTTTTTTAGACTTTTTTGAATGTTACAAGAAGTTAATTTTTCAACAATGTTGATTAAGAGAGTCTTGACCTTTTTCTTCGCGAGATTTTTATTTTGCCAGGCACAACAACTTGGCCGCATTGTTTACAGCAGGGATCAGCTGATTGCGCTGAAGCTGACCTGCATGATGTCCAGACCCACAGAAACCCCTTAAGAGATCTGAAGAAGGATGCAAAGGGGCTGCAGAGGAGGAAACAAACCGCTGAGGAGAGAAATAAGGAAGAAACAACAGAGGCTTATGAAGAGGAGATATAAGCTATTTCTCCCCTCCATTTCTATGGGCAACGCAAGATTGCTGGCTAGCAAGATGAAGGAATTAACAGTGATGGCCAGGAGCCAGAGGGAGTACCAGGAATATGGCTTAACGCAATGGCTCCCAAACTGTGGGGCGCGCCCCCTACGGGTACGCTGTGCCATTGCAGGGGGGGGCGTGGAAGCAGTATGGATAAAAAAAAAACAACAATGAACACTGTCTGTACCGGGGGATGGAAGACTATAACAAAGTCTCTCTAAACCCTACAAATAAGAGGGAGTCTCTCTACTACCCCCCAACCTCCCTGGTCATACATACTACAGGCAGACAGCCAGAGTCTAACTCCCCCTATTGTAATCCATAGGGAGGGGCCAGAAAAAATTTGGGAACCACTGGCTTAACGTGTTTTACAGAAACATAGCTGGACCGGGACATTCCTGATGCCAATGTCTCCATCAAGGGCTACCAGACTGTTTGGACCAACAGGAATTTAACCAAGAGTGTTTAGTGGAAAGGAGGAGGGCTTATCGTTCCACTAAAAACAATTGTTGGTGCAATCCTGCTCATATCACGGTCAAGGATCATATCACAAATCTGTTTCCCCGACGCTGAAATTTTTACTTGCCCTGTGAATATTTCCATGTTATCATGGTGACTGTTTACATTGCTGCTAATGCTGAGCCTGGTTCTGGTGCAAGCCATCTGTTAAAATACAGTTTTGACTTTCCCAGTGAGCCCTATCCATTTACATGCATTAGCAGAAAGCATGGATTTGAGATCTTCTGTCTTCTAAGGTTTTATTGGCTCTAGAGTCCTTTATTTGAGAGTGGTTAGACAGGGAGAGGAGGAAGACATGCAGCAAAGGTCATCAGGCTGGGAGTTGAACCTGTGACAGCCACATTGAGGACTAAGGCCTCCATGCATGGGTTGTGCTTTACCCCTGCGTCACCGCAGCACCCCAAGATTTGACGCCTTGTATTCCTTAGACTGCCTATAGATACATAAATGCTTTTTATTCTTGTTTTAAATGTAATGCATTTTTTGTTGGCATCTTCAAATATAACACTTTCTATGTCATGTAATGTAAAATAAAGTAAACAAAGTGTGTGCTTATGTGCAGGGAAAGTGTGTGGTTGTGTGCATGCTCTGTGGCAAAAGACACAATCAGCAGCCAAAAACACTTAGCTATAATTGGGGGTAATTTCTTTGTTTCTACTTCATGCTGACAGCACTGCCTGGAAACTCGAAAGAATTTCAGAACGTCCTTAAGATCAAGCAACATGATTACTACAAAACCTTTCTCTTTTGAAATTTCTTAGTCATTTCAAAGTAGACACATTTTATTTTACACAGTTTATCAGAATCATTGTACCACATATCTTTAGTTCACAACAAATCTTTTCACACATCTTTTCACAATACAAAGAACTACATTTACCAGTAGTTCTTTGTATTGTGGTGAAAGACAAATGGAACAATGCAGCAGCAGAAGAACTAAAAAATGCTTTGCCAGAATTAGAAGTATTTCTAGGATGTTGAAAGGTTCATCCTTTAAGAATGAACATTTGTCATATAGGACGAGATTCCATCTGCTTGTTTTTGAGAACTGACCCTTATGAATTTAGATAACATGAAAATAGTCTTACTCCTTAGTGTTATCACTTTTAACTGCAAGCAGTAAGAATAAAGCAAGAACATTGATATTGCATTAATGTTCTAAATAATATATCATGCTTGTTATGTCTTGTTAATTTTCCAACTCATGTTGCAGATATTTTGCTCTTTTTTTTAATAAAAGGGGTTGGTTACTTCTTTTGGGCTTTTCTAAATATTTGTCTACTTCAGGCATGTAGGATCCATGATGTTCTCGTCCTGTTGTCTGATTGTCCATTATGGTCACACTAATGAATTCTGAAACAATGTTATGTCGTTCCATAATTTCTCCCGTGTAGAGGCACCATTGATGCTTATCCTGGCTTCTCTGGCTCACATTAGGCTTCTTTCTAAAAGTGCACAATAATTATCGGCTCAATAATTATTATTGGACTAATAATTTCTTGCTGTTGGTCCAATAACAAGAAATTATGATATCATTCATGTCAATCTGATATAAAAACAACTAGCAGCTGTGACATGTTCAGTGGTACCGTTGTTTTGTGTATTTTAATCAAGCTCTCCCACTCCCACGTGAGAATGGCATTGGTATAATTGGAGAAAACAACTTTCTGACTGGAAATAAATTATTTTAAAATTCTCTCCTGTGTGCGACAGTGGTGTTGGGGTAAGACATGACCCATGTGCTCGACGCCACTGTCACAGGTTCAAGTCCTGGCTCAATGATCTTTGCCACATCTTCCCCTTCTCTCACAACCCACTTTCCTGTCTTTCATATCTCTGCATCCCTAATAATTAGTTTTCTGTAGCTTAGAAAATTAATCTGTAATTAATCTGTAACAAAAATGACTCATTTTTGAGACGACCTGAACAAAAATTACACAAACATATGAACACCCACTGCACACTTCGCCGCCATTTTCTCTGAATCAGCCACCAGGCAGCAGTTCTGGGAGAAAGGCTGCGGTATGCCAGGAATCGCACCAGTCTATATAAGGATGTATATTGGTCCCCCGAAAAACAATGAAAACCCGGACATATCCAGGGAAAAGAGGACATTTGGTGCTAATAGCACTCAGTGTTTGTCAACAACTCACTGGCAGACGAGAGAGTGTTGCACAACACAAATAATTATCTGGCCAGCGTACATGGCACTAAATAGAAAAACATAATTTAATGAAGCTTAGAGGCAGATAACTGAAATATTAAAGGTGAATAGTTACAGCCCTACTTGTGTGTTTAAGTGTGGTTTTTAAATTATAATCAGTATTTTTATATTTAGCTAAATGAAGTTGTTTAATACAGATGACAAGCTCAATGATAGTGATTGGAAATATTTCACCTTAGGAAACTAGTAACCTATTGACTAAAGTGGTTATTAAAAGTCAGACCAAGGAAAACTGGAAGGAGAGAGTGGTTGGAGAAGTTCTGGTTGCCACCAGCCAGCAGCATGACTTCAGTCAGTAGATCCTCTTGTTAATACGATGTCACATTCACACAGTGAAACTCCTCCCCTCGCTGGTGAATTTGAAAGTAGGTTAATGCAGTGCATTTTGGGATTAATAGTTCTTATACCAGCCTCCTCTACTTCAGTCCTTCATGGCTGGAAGCCCAACAACAGGAAAACCGAAGGGGAGAAATGAAAGCAACTAATGGGAAATGCAAGCAAAGGAAAGATGAGAAAACAGAAGACAGATGGGAAGAGGAGCGGGCTGGCAGGCTGAGGGAAGAAGAAGGATGGGCAGGAGGGCAAACAAAAAACAGAAGCTAAGACTAACCTAAATACTACACAGAGAGATAGATAGCAAGAATGATAAGAAAGTAACTACCACAAATAATAAACTAAAATGTTCTTTGCAGATAAACAAATCAAAGCATAAATGAAAACAGATAACTAAGGCAGAGCACACACAACCAAGGGATCAAGAAAATACAAAACATTAGTGAAACCAGAAACAACCCCAAATCATCATAATAGTGGGCATCTCCAAGACAGCAGGTCCCCAGTTATCCTCAGGAATTATATTTGGAAGGGGAAATGAGTCATACAGACTGATACTTAGAGCGCAAAGCCCTAGACTTTGCCTGCTCCCTAAGGTCCACTGCTTCCAAATGCCAAGAGTGACACCACTGCTGCTGCCCCTCTAGGGCCTCTCTTTTGCTACAAGTCCTCTACTGTTGCTCCCCTCTCCCTGCTGGTTCTCTTTTAGCCCATCCTGCAGACTCTCCTCTGGTTCTGATCCTGACCCTCTGTACATGGCCTGCTGCTATATTTCTCCTGCTCACCCTCCCTTTCTCAGAAGAAGGAATCCTCTCCTTCTGTGTAGTTTCTTGTACTCCTAGGTGTAGATCACAACCACAGTAAATTAACTAAAAAAAACACTACAACCTAATAACATCATGCTAAAAACAAAACGCCTTGCTAAAATTCAGAAAAAGCATCCATTAAAGAGTGTTCACCCCTTGACATTCAACAGCTCCACCCTGATTTGCAATGTAAGGATGCCTGTTGCCTGAACAGTGCCTCAGTTGGTAGCACTCTTGTCTTGCAGCAAGAAGATAAGAAGGTCCTGGGCTCAACTCCCAGCCCAGGATCTTTCTGCAGGTCCTCCCTGTGCATGCATGGTTTCTCTCCAGGTACTCCAGCTTCCTCCCATTGTTCAAAAACATGACTGTCAGGTTGATTGGTCTCTAAATTCTCCTAAGGTGTGTGTGTGGGTGTGTGTGTGTGTGCATGATTGTTTGTCTTGTATTTCTCTGTGTTGCCCTGCGTTGGACTAGCGATCTGCCCAGGTTGATTGCGCCTCTCGCCTGTTGACTGCTGTAGTGTTTTGGGAATAAAGACCCCAAAGTATATATTGTGTCTGGTTTGACCCTAATTTCACCAGCTCACACATGTATGTGAAAATTATCATGATGTTGTGACAGTATAAGACAAATAGTCTAATAAAAAATAAATTGTGACATACTTCTGCCAGCACTACCAGTATTAACTGCAGCAATAGATGAAACATCCAATCACATCCTTCCCCTTGCTCTCTGCTTTGCTACAGCTGGTTCATCACCACAGCTTAGCCTTTCACAAAAGCTAATGCTAGTTATAATGAACACTGATGACAGAGGATAAACAGTTTTCCTGTAACAGACACCTTCGACTCAGGCTGGCACATGCAGCACATGATGCAGCCTCTAATGTCATCTTCTCTCAGGCAGTAGAGAGGAAACGTATTTAGGAACAGTATTGGAGCTCCGCCCACACACATAAAGCACAACGAGTAACAAAACCCCTTCATATCTTTGTTTATTCATCAGTATTTCCAACAGCTCACACTTTGCAAAGAAGTTGCAAAGTGTTAAATTATACTCTGTTAAATTTAACAGAGTAGATGTCACTAGTTACTACCCACCTCTGTATTTGTGTTAGATCTTTTTATAAAATGAAACCAATTTGGTGATTTTAGGGATTAGCATCAAGCAGATCAAAACAAGTCTTATTCTTACAAACATATTGAGTATACACATGTATAGGATGAGTCCTAGTTCTTTACAACCCACATTGTTACATTTAATTCATTATTGTGATTTATTTTACTTATCCACATTGCCATTGTGACCCTTTTCACCACCAAATTTTGAGAAATGCACTGAAAAACATTGAATTATTGGTCATTCCCGTTCAGGGAGAGCACTACAAACTATCTGTGCTTACGGCACCCAGATGGCTAGCAACTGACTTGATTAGGAACACTGTTTCTTATTGGGAAATCAATAATTCTTTAAACTACTTTCCTGCAGGAGCTGAAATGAGCTGGGTATAGGCCAGTCTACACAGGAGTGTGTGTGTTCCAAACGCAGTCTCAGAAGACTACTGGTAAACAGAGGTCGAGAACTACTGTGCTCAAGTTTTATTGTTCAATGATGTCACAGAGATTCTGCTGACATTCTATTCACATTGCAGTGCATTTTGGGGTTCAGAGTTTTTACCAGTCGTTTTTATGCAACATGTAATTCATTCTTTTTTTATTTTGAACAGCAGTCAGGAAAGTACGAACAAGACCTTTTCATCTTGAAGGAGGTGTAGGTTGAGGTGACCGCTTTAGTCTAGTTATCAAACCACTGGCGTCCTTCTGATGCTAACTCTTACTCCCTTCTGTTGTTTTAGACATCTGTGCTCTTTTCACATATTTTGCAATTTCCAACTCCTTGGATCTTGATCATTTTTTAGTTTTTCTTGTTTTACCTATTCAGCCTTTTTAGCAGACAAAAAAAAAAAATTTTTTTTTTCCTCCCTGATTTTAACTGTTGTAAAATACTTTGTGTTATGCTGAAAGGTGTTCTCCAAATAAAGCCTGATTAATCTTTTTTTCTAAAAAGTACGTAGAGTGACTTTGGTAGTCCTGTGTTTGTCAGGCATGCAGAAATGCAATACTAAGCAGGTGAATGTGATAGGAGGTTAACTTAACAGAGAGATAAAAAGTCCCCCATTCATTCTCTGAGCTGCAATATTTGCTAATACTTCATCTATAATCACTAAGAAACAGTGTGATGCAACAGGAACACAGACTTTAGAATAATGTACCGAACTGGAGTTTGACATCATGTATAAATGTAACTACAATTTTTAGTTTTATGGGTTTGAAGTTTTTGTATTAAACCATAAGAGATAACATAAATACAACCACAATTTTCTTCTTCCTGCTCCATCTGCCTCCTGGGCAGATGGAGCAGTTGTGTCCTGTTTTGTCCTTGGGCAAGGCACTTCACCTGCATTGATTGCTGGCAGTGGTCAGAGGGCCGTGGTGCCGGTGAGTGACAGCCTAGCCTTTGACAGTTTGCACGTGTGCTATCCAGAAGCTTGCCACCATCAGTGTGTGAATGTGTGTGTGATTGGCTTCATGTATTATGAAGTGCTTTGGGAGCTATACATGTTCTGGCCATTTATTGTTTAAAACAAGATGTTTAGTCTGATTCACTTCTAGACAGTGAGAAAAGGGATGTAAATTTCTGCTTTGATGGACTGACAACCTGTCCAAGATCTATTCTTCCGCTTGCCCAATGAATGCTGGAGCACTAGTCGCCCTGTAACCTTGCAAGAATAAACGCAGTTAGACCATGGTTGGACATATTTACACAAAAAGTTCTGTAAAAAAAACTAATTTTTATATTTTGCATAGGGGTTGTCTGTGCTGTTTGAGAATGTCTGTGTGCACATATTTTGGAACAAACTCAATTAATTGAAAGCAGTCATATAGGTATAGTTTGTTTTACTCACTGAGTAGGTCACTGAGTAGGTATTTTGCACATATACTTGTTGGACAGAACTGTATGGTATATGATAACGCAATCAAACTTGAATGCTCAAATAATTATATCACAAAGTGCATGTTGTAAAATAAATAATATCTTGATGTAGGTATAATCTTCTTTCAATTCACTACAAGTACAAAGTAAAGTAGCATATGTCCCTTTTCTGAAAACTTCAGACTTGTTTCTTATTTGATCAAAGTTAATTATTCAAATAACCAGGCAGGTACCAAAATGGCTGTGTTATGGGTTAAGGCATTTTTTGACCCACAGAAATCGGTAATGGCAAGTGGCAGCTGGCATGTGTGGAATGTTGGCTGAAAGCTGTGGCCAGTGGAGACGTCAAACAAGAATGGAAATAGTTGAGCTCAGCAGACTGTCCAATAGGATTTGTTAAGGTAAAAATTACAATTTTTTTACCATAACTATTTAGTAAGATAACTATATACTTACATTGATTACATGAGCAGACTGCTCAGTGGCGAAGTTGGTAGCACTGTTGCAAAAAGGTCCTGGTTCGATTCCCGGCCTGGCGTCTTTCTGCTTGGAGTTTGCATGTTCTCCTTGTGTGCATGTGTGGGTTTTTTCCGAGTGCTTCGGCTTCCTCCCACTGTCTAAAATCATGACTTTAAGGTTATGTATATCTGTATTTTGTATATATATGGATATTTTCATATTTGTGTTTTATGGTATTTTTTCTACAATGTACTGTATTTTTATTCTTTTTTTTTCATTTCTGTACTCTTGTTCTGTCATGACAGCTTCAATTTCCTACTCGTGGGGCTAACAAAGTATTATCTTACCTTACACTGCACTTTTAGTTATACCTGGAGCCAATTTAGATTGACTAGTGTGCAGTTATTTTGGATAGTGCAAATGTTCTCTCTGGAGTTGCCAGGGAAATGCCACATACCAGGAACATACTTTCTGTGTAACAAAGCTTCTATAATGCAGCCCGCCCAAGTATTAAAGTAAAAAATCCCCTTTTTACTTTGTTCTCATGTGTTAGATCATTTTTTTCTAACTCTGTTGAATATGTGACAAGGCACAGGCAAAAGATTGTTAATTGTTATCACACATGGAACTGCAATTACTTAAAGCACTACATTAAAAGTGAGTGCTAATAAAAGCTATCCACATTGTAGATGTTACCGTAGAAACTAGACAAATACATAATTCTCAGGTATTCCTAATATTTCTGTCAAAGACACAACTTGAAATGACACTCATCAAATTACATTTGTCGTGAATAAGTAAAATCACTAAACTAAAAGGTAAGCATGCTCTGAAAAAGGGACAGCATAGAACTCATCCATCCATTTCCCTCTGCTTATCCGGAGTCGGGTCATGGGGGTTGAAACTTAAGTATGGAAGCCCAGACGTCCCTCTCAGCCACTTGGGCCAGATCCTCTGGGGGGATCCCAGGGTGTTTCCAGGGAAACATCATCCCTCCAGGGTGTCCTGGGTCTTCCCCGGGGTCTCCTCCCGGTGGGACGTGCCCAGAACACCTCACCAGGGAGGCGTCCAGGAGGAATCCTGACCAGATGTCCAAGTCACCTCAACTGGCTCCTCTCGACGCAAAAGAGCAGCGGCTCCACTCTGAGTTCCTCCCAGATGACCGAGCTTCTCACCTTATCTCTAAGGGAGAGCCCAGACACCCTACGGAGAAAACTCATTTTGGCTGCTTGTATCCGTGATCTCGTTCTTTTGGACATGACCCAAAGAGAAATGAACTAAAATTATTGAAATAAAAAAATGATTTTATTATAATCAAATGCATATTATAGCGGGACAAAACAAGCATTTCTGATGGAAACTTCAAACTCTTAGATGACTAATGGCCACAAAGTCCAAACAATGACAAACAATTGGGAAAAAATCATTACTATTATTTCAACCCTGATTAGTATCGCATAAAAAAAAAGTAGTTCAACCAAAGATGAGGACTGAGAACATTTATTGGTTAAGATAGCATTTCACAGGTGCAGTTAATAAGTTGAATTTTTTACTACCGGCTTTACTTTGTACAATAGCAGATCCCCTGGGTAAACATGTCTAATGCTTGCTTCTGTTCAGTCAGAGTGGAAGACATATCTCGCAAATCAATTAACTAAAAATGGTCAGTTGTCTGTTATATTGAATAGAATTGAGCTTTGTGTTGTAAAATAAATTAGTAACATATTTATCAGAAAACTCTTCACATACAATTTGCATCAAGTTACATCTTTTAACAGCAAGATCTCAGTGCAAACGCCTTTGTAAATGAAAAGATCCTTGTCAGTACCGACAACATTATTGACGTAAAGTTGCAAAAAACTCCCCGAATAAAGTTTCATCTAGTTTTTGACAGTTGTGGAACTAAAATTATTTGGATTTAAGGTAAGAGAAGACTAAATATTAGTCCAGATCCATGACCAGTCTTCCAAACACTTCACATTTTTATTGTGACACAGTTAGCTTGATATACAGTACTAAATATCTATTTCTCAAGCAGCAATGAGTTAAACAAGGAAAAAAAAAACATTCACTCAAGTATCTAAAACACATTTTTAAATACTACTGACAAAGAAATGAAAAAAAAAAAAAGAATAAGAACGCTGGTCATTAAATAAATGTTGTTAATAAAATCTAGTAAAGTCTTTCTTTAAGGAATCCACAAACAAGCAGTGATATGTCTGTTTGCAATTCCTGCCACTTTCATGTGTACATCAAAAAGAAGAGGCTACAAAATGAAACATATAACACCAAAAATATTCAAAGTTTATCAGGAGTTACCACTTCTGGTGAATGAGAATGTTGGAATTTAACAAAAAAAAAAAAAAAAAAGAAAAGAAAAGAAAGAAAGAGAAAATTGCTTTTACTCTCAATAAATCTGCCTATTTGGAGTTGATGGAGTATTGTTTTGAGATGATACACAGCAGTAGCGTGTTGAAAGGTGCTTTTCTGTCCAGGTTCCCCTTTGAGCACCGCAGCATGTCAACTGACACAACATAGTCATAAAACCATCCAGCTGCAGTTTTCCTTGTGAGAAGGAGACAAAGACTGGAACAAATGTTCAGCCCTGAATATGGATAAAATCACAGTTTGGCAATACAGGATAAGCATGGCTATTAATTATATTGAATGATCTCGGTAAAAGGCAAAGTATAAGAACAAATCTGCGTTGGTAGGTAAAACCCCCACATTTCTACCAGCATTCCAAACCACCATCCTACCAGTTCATTCATTATCATGTTCCAATCACTTAACGGCATGCAAATGTAATGCATCAAATATCGGAGTGTTCTTACCTGAAACTGAACAGTAATGACCAAACAAATCCAGAAAACCAGTGTCACCTGTCTGCTTCTTTGTCTTCTAACTAATCAGTGACAGTATAAAAGAAAAAAAACTGCATAATACTACGCTACGAGTCATCCGATTGTTCCCTTGTGTACACTACCTGACCTTTTAGTGCACATCGCATATTCAATGTGTTAAAGGTACAGTGTTTTAACAATGCTGTGCGATCTGAAAACATCCAAGAAGTACTGTGTCAGTATTCCTGCCTCCAAGCACATTGCTTCTATTCCCCGTGTTTGTTGTGGCTGCATTTTTTTTCCTTTTCTTCTCGTGATTGTTGCAGCCATTTTCCCTCACAGGCCATAGCGGCTTGGTGACCCCTCCCTACATCCTTCTTCTACATTAACTACTAAGAATTATCTGACACACTAGGTATTTGGTTAGTGCCTGGGACCTGTCAGTGAGTCTAATAAAGCACAAGTGTGAAATAATCACACATTGCTATCGGTGTCAAACCGTTTTTGCCCCCACTCTGTAGCTTTTGTCAGTAGTGTTTAAAATTTGCTTGGGACTTTAAAATTAGGCTTTGATCTGTTTAATGTGAGCGAGGTTTAGACTCCTAAAACTTCCTTCAGCTGTTTCGTGTCATGAAAAGTTACAGAAATACTCCGAGATAAAATAGATGAAAGTTGAACCTTTAAAAGGTCTTACAAAATATTTAAATTTCAATTAGATTTGTTATTTCTCTGAAGGAGTGCCTATACTAAGCACTGTGACTCTGTTAGTCCCAGCTATGAAATGAATATGCACTCAATCGTTGCCTGATCTTCTGCCTGCAGAGAGTAATCTTGTCAGCTGGACAGACATGGAAGTAGGCAAAACCTTGGTTTACACGTCCAGGTCATCTGGCCTTGCTCTGCTCATCCTGCTGCTGGCACGGCTACAAGGCCTGGCATCAATTAAAGCCAAAGGTTGGAGATCATGTCCTACTGATGAAGGAAGTTTCTTTTGCTCATTTGTATCGTCAGGAAAGTCGAAGGCTTGCACATGGGAGTTTGAAATAGTGCTTCCCGCACCATTTTGGCCAAGCCGGTTCTGCTCTGTAGAGTAATTTGCCCAGTTCTGCTCATTGGCCTGTTTATTATAATTTCTGCATGAACTGGTTCCCCGCTCCCCAGTGGCCAGCTTGTAGCCTGGGGGGGACAGAGGTGATAGGGGAGCAGTTGGGGAGGAACAGCCGTTATAGTAAGCATACTTTGTTGTGGACAGTTCTTTAGGAGTGGGACTCAAAGTGCCTCCACTGGCATAGAGTGCAGGCTGTTGTTTCCCCTTTACACGATCTTTAATTCTCTTAAAAAATACATAGAAAAGCTCGATGATATTAAGCAACAGAGAAACTAGAGAGACAACCAGCATGAAGATGATGAAAACGGTCTTCTCTGTTGGACGGGACAGAAAACAGTCCACCCTGTGTGGGCATGGAGACCGCTCACATGTGTAGACCGCAGACAACGTGAAGCCATACATATACCACTGGATCACCAAGAATCCCACCTCA
Organism: Girardinus metallicus; assembly: GCA_903067095.1. Lineage (NCBI taxonomy): Eukaryota > Metazoa > Chordata > Actinopteri > Cyprinodontiformes > Poeciliidae > Girardinus > Girardinus metallicus. Next base: position 62,531 of record CAEGAE010054047.1, read on the forward strand.
AACAGAGATTTAAAAAAAATGCTGACTATGTAGGTTCTAAGTAGGGCACCCTTCATCTTCACTTTGCCGTGCTCTTCAATCCCATACTTCATTTTTTTCATCTCAATTTTCTTCAGAGGTATGTCAACATCGCCTCCATCATTTTGTACGGCTTTAAGTTCTTCTTCCTTTCTGTTGAGTTTCTGCTCTTTCCTGTGCAGATAGAAAACATGAGCCAGATACAGGAGCGTCGGTGTTGACACAAAGATGATCTGAAGGACCCAGAAACGAACATGGGAGATGGGGAAAGATTTGTCGTAGCAGACATTTTCACAACCAGGTTGCTGGGTGTTACATTTGAAAGCAGACTGTTCATCTCCCCAGGCTGATTCCACCGCTGTACCCAGCACCAGGATCCTGAAGATGAAGAGAACCGACAGCCAGACCTTTCCTCCAGCGGTGGAGTAGGCCTGAACCTTGTCCAGAAGACGACCCAATGCACTCCAATCACCCATTCTTCGGGAGAGTGAGCTGGAACAAAAGCAGTTGTGAATGTGTTACTGTACAGATAATAATATATGTGTCTGCAACAAATGATTGGATTAATCATGCTGAATCATGATTGATCCGATCGTGATTCATCATGAACTCTACCCAGAATTCTTCAGATGTCCGTTTTAGTATTGCCTGCTAAAAAAAATTTACTAAGCACCTTTTGCAATCAAATTTGTAACCGGTCAATTAAAAAATAGTCAATACATCAGCACAACACTGATGCATTGATGTTAAGTCAAGCAGAAAGGGATGAGAGTTTCACATTTTTACGTTAGAAATATTGCATCCTTTGTTACAGATAATCAAACACACAGTAAAGGAATGTTAGGCATTTTAGGCAGTAAAATGTTTATTTTAGTTTTTTTTTTTTATTTCTTTGACTAGTGGCCTTTTTATTTGACAGTGGTCATACAAGAAAGTGGGCTATGAGAGAGGGGGAGGACATGCAACAAAGGTCAACGGGACTTTGTGACAGCCGCGTTAAGGACTGAGGCCTTCCTATGTAGGTCACGCAGCACCTCATGTGTTTTTAATATTTTGTAAAATAAGCTTAATCTTGTTTTGTTTTTGTTTTATTTTAACTGAATACTTGATTACTAAGTATTGTACATGAACAGTACGATGCAAGAGAATTCTGTGACTAAACAATTTTGACAGGGGAAAACGTTATACCTAGTTTATTTTTTAACTAATTTGTATTTTACATTTTTCTTCTTTTTGGAGGCGCAAAACACAAATGTTTGATGCAATGCACAAAATAATTAAATTGCTTAGAGAAGGAGCAAGAAGCACTTCTGTCCTTCTCTGCAACACTACACATGTACATCAGGCAGGGGGCTAAAATCCCTGAAACTTCTAAACTCCTTAAATCTTTAGCATTTTTCTAAACCCCGAAAATATAAATGATTGCAGTATTAGTAAAAATCTTCTCAGACATTCCTGAGATTTGAAAAACTTAAACTTACTATAGGGATTTTTTTTTTTCTCCTTTTCCCATGCTTTTCAAACCCGTCATGTGAGCGGTTTAGACTTGCTTTAGTATGTGTGCCAAAGTTTAACTCCCTGTCCTTAGATGCATTGGGCAAGAAGGTCTCCACTTCAGATGCCAAAGCAAAAACTCGGCAAACCCAAGAGCCATTAAGGCTCAACAGTTTTTCCTTATGGGAAGGGAGGTTGACTGGACAAAAATGACAAAGCTGGGAACACAAATAAATAACATCAAAGAGCAAAAGAAAAGCTTATTTATACTGTTTTATTTGTCAAGTTCTACAGGATGATTAAATCTAAAAAAAGAAATGGCAATGTGTGCCTGAAGCAGGCAGGGCAGGGCAGTTAAATTACTCACAGTGTGAAAGCAATAAATCAACTTCCTGCTTAGAACTTTCGCATATCTGTTTTTCCTTTGGAAAAAATACCAGACTTTATTCTATAATTATGCTTTCATCTCTCTAAAATAAAAAAAAGCCATTTGAAACTAATTATTGTGTGTATTAAATGGGCAAGTCTTACACACATGACTTTAATCCTAAGTGAGCTTCTCACTAAGAAGTCCTGAAAAGATCTTTAAAAGCAGGTTTTCACACCTGTTGGACTTTAAGGAAAAATTACATCTATTTTTTTCTTTACCTCTCGCCCCTTGAAAGAGAAAATCTATCTGCAATAACACCTAAAAGAAAATCCTGCTTTAAAAATAACTATGGGATAAATGTCACAGTTTATTACAAGTTTTTCCATTACACTTTTACCAACTGAAACCATGTTTGTCCACTCCACAGCCTGGAGTCAAAAGAACAAATCCAATTCCTTAATTAGAAAATGACCTGTAGTCTAATCCTCATAAAGCAAAATGAAATGCATGTGCTCTCACTTATTGCACATTAAACCACATGAAGTTTCCCCCCGTGCTCTAAAAGCTGGCATTTCAGCTTCAAACAAGTCAAAAAGTAATGAGGAGCTGAGGACAATAACGTCTGTGTGATTATTATCCCGCCACTTTCTACATGGCTGAGTCTGTCATGCAGAAATAAGCAGAACAATAGGCTGCAGTCCACAGAACTGTACTGGAAAAACTGGACCTCTCTGCTGCTCCTCTGCAGCCTTTCTGCTGCGGCTGGAGTCCCAAATGGTCAAGTCCTGGGCAAAGCCCTCCATCTCATTTGGGAACTGAAAAACCTCGTTAATAAACGAGGAGAGAGCCCTTTTAAATGTCCAACAGACATTTCTTTACGTGGGGGTTCACTTCTATTTCAAGACGTCTTCTAGGGTTAAACATAAATACTAAAGAAAAACAAGCCTTTCTATTAAAGTTAAAGTTGGAAAGTTTTAACAGGAGCCTGGAGAAATTGCCCATCTATTTCTAACGGCTGCTCTCATATTTTTCTGTTTGTTTTTCCAAACCAACGGCTTTGGCTCCACTTCAGCTTACCTGCAGGGTTACAGAAGGCGGCCCAGCGGGACTTTCTTCGCCTATGGAAAAACTTCCTTTTCACGATCGGAATCCGGAGTAAAAAGTGAGCCGAACTCCTCAAACTTCCCTTATAAGAGTCAGTCAGAAAAGTTCTAGTCACCTGATCTCTACGTCAAAACACGAAGCCCCTGGAAGCTGGAAGTGGAGGGGCCAAAACTCCCCCCCAAAATTTCAGGGCAGCTCCTCTCTGTCTTCCTACCGCACCAACATCTCTTCCAAAGCCCGGTTCAATTTGCTGTGCCACAAATAAGCCGCATGCTGTGAGAACACTTCTCTCTTTCTAAAAATGACATTTTATCAGAGTATGAAACATTTGAACAATAAAGAATAAACGTGGACAGTAACGAAATGAGTGAAAATCTTCACTTAAAATGAGTGAAAATCTGTCTCTACAATTGGAAAACAATTCTGTCTTTTTATCAGTGTTGCACAATTTAGAGTTCACTAAAGTTATGAGCCTTATTCGTAGAACACTTTTAATCGAACATCCTTTGAAAAAGTACAGCTCAAAACTACAGGAGGTGAACCGTGCACTTTAGTAGTGCATAGCGCCACCTTGTGATGGTCCTTCAATATGGAAATCGCATTAAACGATGTTTTTTGAGCATTTTTTTAAACACTGGTTAACTAGCAGCTACATTAACTAGCTGCTAGGTTTACAGGCTTTTGTATTGACAAAAATACAAAAGATGTATTGCCATTTTTTGTAGATCAAATTCAATTCAAAAATACTTCTTAATACTTATACAAAAAATTACAAAAAAGGGAAAATTTCCCAAACTCTTAAGAATCATAAATTACTTTTTGTTGATCTTTCCTTGGCCTCAAATATCAAATTGAGACTCTATACAAGAGGAAATCAATATTGATTTCTTAACTTTGTCTTGATGTCATACCCACACCTTGTCTTAAGAAAGTCCTGCCTGCCATTGCATCTGATGTGGTTCCAGTGATCGCTCTCATCAGGTGTTTTCTTCCAGGCTTTAAAAACAGCAGTTATCAAACCACTGATAAAGAAGAACAATCTGGACAAATCACTACTGCAGAATTATAGGCCGATCTCCAACCTCCCATTCATCAGTAAAGTTATTGAAAAAGTCTGCTTAAACAGTTAAATAGCTTTCTAACTATAAACAACCATTTTGACGTCTTTCAGGCTGATTTCTGTGCTCACCACAGAACAGAGACTGGCCTGGTCAAAGTGTTCAGTGATATCCATATAAATACGGACTGTGGGAGAACCACAGTGCTGGTTCTGTTGGACCTCAGTGTAGCTTTTGACACTGTTGACCATGACATCTTTCTGAATCGACTGGAGAGCTGGAAAGATTCTCTTGTTCAGAACTCAACTGGTTCAATCTTACATAAAGAACAGGGATTTCTTTGTTTCAATAGGTAACTTCTCATCGAAGCAGACAGAAGTCACATGCGGGGTTCCCCTAGGATCAGTACTAGGATTGCTCTTATTCAATATTTATATGCTCCCACTAGCTACTAGATTATAACAGGAAGTAAGATTACAGTGGGGAGAACAAGTATTTGATACACTGTTGATTTTTCAGGTTTTCCCACTTGCAAAGCTTGTAGAAGACTGTAATTTTTATCATAGGTACTCTTCAACTGTGAGTGATGGAATCTAAAACAAAAATCCAGAAAA
>CAEGAE010054059.1:0-12489 GCA_903067095.1 Girardinus metallicus
CTAATAATGCTGAAAATTTACTTTAGATCTGAGATTTCACAGATTGTTCATTTTTCACTTCTTTTGCTGAGATAAAGCGTTTTTGACCTCTCGACTTCATTTCTAAAGATAAGCAGGACTTAGACTTGTTTCAACTTTCAAACTGCCAGATATATTTCTTTTCAGCATTTCTTACTTACCAACTGAGCAACTTTCTTGCTATATTTAGCGACATTTCAGACAAAAAAAATCATGTTACTGGCGAAGCGTGCAGTACCTACCGCGGCCACCTGCAGTTTTTTTTTTTTTCTTTTTATCCATAAAATAATGATTTCTTCATACATTATCAATATATATTATTGCAACAGCAAGTCACTTCATAGTGAAATTCTGTGTTTTTGATATAATGACAGAAATTATTACTAAAAAAAACAAACAAAAAAACAATCACCTCAACTAAGGGGGCCCCTTAGTGGCCCTGGGGACCTAAGCAGCTGCTTAGTTTACTCTTGTTTTAGCCAGCCCTGAACCACAGGACATGTCTCCAAATCTTACAATTTTAATCTCCTTAAATTTTTTTCATGGGTTAAGGTTAGTAAGAAAGCTTGAGGTGTTGCCTTGAAGTACATCTATAGATATGCCACCATTGGTCTAAAATGTTGTGAATTAACTGTCACAAGTTTACCATGACATTATCATCTAGACTTCAATAAAATGTTTAATGGCAGGAGGCTACACAGTCTTCTTCCTGATGCCACATGCTTGGTCAGTGGACAGATATAACGTTTTTTAACCATTTGAGTGAATTCAACTGCATTGATTTAAGATTGAATTTGATGGTATGTAATTAAATTAGAATATGTTGTATTGATTTGATTAAATAATTATTTACAACTGGAACACTTGTTCTACTAAAGTGTCTTTAGATTGACAATGTTATTCCTAGAGAAAAAAATAGCCATTCCCGTTACATTTCAGCCAACACTGGATTGTAAATGTGTTGAACTTGTCAGATATCATGACTAAACAAAGTTTATTTTGTTCTTGCTGGTTTAGCAACTGTGTGAAGGAAGGAAAATATCCCAATGCAGGAATCAGGACTTTAATGTTTTGCCTCATGTCTTTATTTTGTGAGCAAACATTGTTTATGATATGTTTTCCTCACAGCAATGACTACACAACCACAAAAAGGCAGCAAGGGCCATTTATTTACTCCCCTCACAATTTAAACCCTTATAAGTTGAACTTGAGTTGGACGCTGCAGCTCAGGAAAGCAGCTCCGCCCAGTGTAGCACTGGCAAGTGAAGTTCCCCACCCAGTTGCTGAGGTCACTGGCAGACGGGAGACCGACGGCGACGTACTTCCCCTTTGCCTTTAGGATGCGGAAGGAGGTGGGGTTCAGGTGAAGGTAGTGAGCAGTGTTGTAGTTCTTCCTCACACAGCGGCCATTTCCCTTACACAGCAGCCTACTGCACAGCATGGCAGCCGCAGTCACATTGGCAACATATGGACTGAGCGTGGAGGACAGGTACTCAGACAGAGACTGACAGGAGGCCTACAAATGGAAGGAAGTTGAAGGATCAATGAGCACAATCATCTACATCTATTAATCCCTGAACCAATTCATAACCTGATTTTGTACCTATTGACATTTTTCCCTTCCTGTATCCCTTTCATACCTGTAAACACAATATCCCATTCCCATCAGTTTTTCACTGTTCCTCAGTAATTTCTGAAATTGTGCAAATTATTGCAACAGTGTTTCTCCATGAAGCCGTTTACAACTGTTCTTAGGTGCATTGGATTGAGCAGTAGTTCAGTAGATGTGCAGTTCTGCCAGGTATTTGCTAAGTGCTGCTGACCTTCAACATTATAAGATGATGTAATGTTCAAAAAAAGTCACATAATACATCCCCTTTAATGTTTTCAAAATGAAGAAAAACAGGCATCTGAGACAATCTTTAAATCCCTGTTAGTTCAATTGACATGGTGCCACCTGTCAACCAGTCCAGTGGGTTTGTCAGCGACTGACCAAATGGCGGTCATGATTTGTTTCGAAGAGAAACATCCCTTACTTGGAGGAACTGAACCTGCTTTATCTTTGCTTCTCAACGGAGCTAAACTTAGCCTGAGTTACACAAAATACAAGATTGCTGATTTCACTGCCTAGTGGCAATACGCAGAATTGGTCGAGGGGAAGAAATGAGGTGGCCCTAGGTTTTAGATTTATGGCCTGAGCCAAAGAATAATTCTTCATTTCTTAAAAGCTTGATTATTTAAATCAAAAAAAATTGTGGACAACCCTGATCATTCTCTTTATGAGACTGGAAAACAGAGTGTCTTCAGTCAGAGGCTTCTTCAGATTTGCTGTAACACAGACTGCTACAAGATATCGTTCCTGCCCACTTTCTGCAATAACTTTGAAGAATTTTGAATTAATGAGTTACAAAATTTTATTTTCCTTTGGAATCAATAAAGTATTTTTGAGTTTGATTTGAATTGCATTTAAATTGAGCTTTGTGTATTTGGATTATGTATAAAATGCAGCTTATCTTTAAGTTGAATAAGACTTAAAAATAAGCTGCATTTTACACATAATCCATATATGGCAGTAACTCATTTCATAAAATTGAGGAAAAAAGATCACTTTAGTTTTCTAGCCACCAAACCGTAGAAGCTACTCAATTTAGGTTTGTTATGATTTGTAGATTTAATGTAGGATCAAAATCCAGGCGCGAGCTTGAGATGATGTGTAAGGAGTTTCCTTTAATTAACAAAAGCTGAAAACTTACACGTCTTGGGCAGAGATGCAGCAAAACAGCGGGGAAAATATTAGAGGAAACAACAAAGTGCAATGAAAGCAGACAAGGAGGAGGGGACAATGACATAGGCTGCAGGCGAGGCAGTCAGGTCAAAGGAAACGCCTAGTACAGGAGCAAAAACCAGCAGGCAAGGGAGACAAATGAACACTAATGGCGCTAAGCAGAAGGGAAAGCTGGAAACTAACAGACACACAAAAAGGAAGACACTAATCTAAAAAAGTTAAATGTAAATGCACAAATAAAAGATAAGAATAAATAAACTGACACAAAAGAATAAACTAATATGGAAGCACAAACATGAATGTTATCTCAAAATACAAATACCAGAGGACCAACAGAGGTTTAGAAAAATGTTTGTTTGACATTATATTAAAGTAAACGATAAACCACAAAAGACTAACTGGTGATTGACTGCTTCACATAGATAAGAATACCTCAGTGTTTTTTCCTCTACACTCTACCTAAAAGAGGAAATTAAGACATTCAGATTATTGCTGACTAACGCCTGGTCATCTGTGTTCCTGTTTAGATATTTCAACAGAGTTTCTGTGAACATGTCTGCAGATCAACCCAGAAACCTTCAGTGGCAGATTCTCTCCTCTGCATCAGAGAGACGGGACAGCTATTCGGTGTGTATGCCGGCATGTGAATTGTATATCAACACAGATTGTTCGTCAATGACTTCAGTTCTTGAAAGTTACCTTGTTATTGTAGTCCCTGGTACCTCCCCAGATTACAACCCCAGAAGCACCCAGAGCTGCAGACTCTCCAAGAGTGTTAACAAGGTCTGTCTGAAAGGGCAAAAACACACAAAGTGACAAATACATTTTCATGCCAGATTCCTGTTTACTGTCACTCTCTCATATTCACTATTAATTATATTTATTTAGATGTTTGACATTTGGAAATGACCTAAACTCCTCTGCTCATGTAAAGAAAGTATTGAATGTTTACCAAATAGGATGACTGGAAGTGTCCAGAACTCTGAGCTACACTGACTTACGATAACAATCTCATGGATTTCATGAGAACTTTCCTGACTTAAATTGTGGTTTCTGCCTAAAACATCAGACTGTTTTGTAAGCAGTTTTACAGGATTTAAATCACATTGTCTTTTTTCTTCAAAAAAAGACAATGTGGTAGGAAAAGCTGAGGTGGTATACGAAGCATTGAAAATGGCTTTGCTTCATGGTGAATCAGGAGTCTTGGTGAAAGTTTCTAGAAACAAACTGGAAAACAACCATTGTTCATGATGCAAAATCAGACAATGCTTTAAAAATGTCTGTATCTTTACTGTGATTTTATTTTCCTTTTGTATATGTTAAGTCCAATGAACAAAAAGCTGTCTTTGTCTATGTGGCGAATAGTTTACCAGTCAATTTACCAGTCAATTTATTTGTCTTTTTTCTTTAAAAGAAAAAAGACAATGTGATGTAAATCCTGTAAAACTGCTTACAAAACAGACTGGAAATGGATTATTGAAAAAAATACAACAAAAATACAAAAAATACAGCAAAAATACAAAAAATGCAACAAAAATACAACTCTAATAAATAAATAACATTGGCTCTAAGGAAGTGGTAGTGTTAGCTAAGCGAATATTCCTGAAAGTTCACTAATGATGGCCCTAAGAAAACTATGTACAATGTGAATTCTTCCTGCATAGCTGAGCCAAATGCAAGCTACCTACAAAGAAATAACAAAAGAAAAAGGAAAGTTTTCTATTTCAGACATATCTTCCACTTTTATTGGCTTCCATTGTCAAAAGTATTCAAATATATTTGTATTTTTTCAATAGCACCATTTCACACTGAACATGTTAGAAAACATTTATTCTCAGCTCATTCATTAAGGGGAATTAAAATTTCACATAACAAAACAAAAGCGCCACATTTCATTTGTACTAATAAAACACTTTCACTGAATAATCCATTACTTCCTGTTTATCTGGTGTTTAAAGAGTGTGGCAGACCCTTCACAATAGGAAAAACAAAACAAAATGCCATTTAACTTAAGCAGATGTGTGTTGATCATCATATGTTAGGAAAAAGCTACAATGCAACAGCTTATGGCGTAAATGTGCATATTTATAGTCAGAGCAATAAATAAAAACAGCCCGAATCATCTAAAAGTGAGGAATAGCAAGAACCCAGCTTTAGTTTTAGTGTATATGAGGGTTCACTGCTGGTCTGAAAACAGCAAATAGAATTCACACAAAAAATTGGGTAACACTTTATTTGACTGTCATGACACTGTCATAAACATGACACAACACCTGTCATGAACATGGGTAAGTCTTCATGAATATTTATGACTGTTGTCATAAAGTGTCATACGGTAAATCATGACACTTTTAATACAAAGTTGACATTATTCAAAATGTCTTTGTTAGGACAACTTGACATTAACCAAGAAATCATGATCTGACATAAATTTGTAAAAAAAAGTATTACACTTATTACACTTTCAAAATTATGTAACTTTATGTTATTAAAGCTAAAGTTTAATCAGTAATTTCTAATAAATCTTCATCATAATATTAGCATAATGTTAATATTGCAATAGAATGGTTGGAATGCAACAATTTTGGGGTAATTTTTTTTTCCATGTCTTCTAATATTTTGTTGACCTAGTTAAAGGAGTAATTTGAAGGCCTTAATGTGTTTTATGTAGACACAACTGTCTTCATATGGCAGTTTTCCATTCTGATTAAATGTTCCCAAATGAAATGTGTTTTTATAAAATGTTCATGAAGATTAAGCTGCTGCAAAAAAAGATGAATTTATTATAAGATTTTTAAACATCTCTGAATCAACAGTGCGGAGTGCACTGTAAGATGTTCTAGTCATAAATGATGAAAAACCTTTTTGACTTATTTACTTCTTGCGTTATTAGTATGTTGGTGCTCAGAACCTGAGTACTAATCCCAGAGGAAATTCTGGGATTAGTACTCAGGATTGAATGTAAACAATATAGAAGAAATGTTAAAAATGAATCACCTGAGTCTGAAACATTTGGGTCTGATCCCGGTACAGGGGTCTGGAGTAGACATAGACAGGCACAGTGAAGGGGTGTTTTGGCAGCGCTGCCACCCTCAGCGCCTCTTGGACACGATTACGGACATAGAGAGCGGCCCGGGGAGAGTTTCTCAGAGTCATATGGAGGTAGACGGAGGGAAAGAGGGCGGTACTTCGTTCCCACAGCCACAGCAACTTGTTGTTCTGCTTCTTAGTTTTAGTGGAGCACCTCCCTGTGTATTCTGGCTTGTTCCATCCATAGTTGAAGCAATCAGGAAGCAGATAGAAGCCCCAGCGGCGGCTTGGACGTTTGCCAATGCCAATGCTGATAGTTTTTTCCATGAAGCGTCGCCCAGCTAGCTCAAACTGGCTCTTGGCTGTTTGAGAAATTTTCTTTGTTGACAAGAAGGGAGCCAGCTGCAATGCATGAGTAATAGATAGCTTCTGATAGATACGTTTTGATCCCCAGTTTTGGTCCCACAGAGGGCGCCAGGACTCCCAGTCGATCACAGCCAGCCCAGGAGAGGAATCTTGGGAGATATAGTGATCTATTGTACTTTTTGCTTTAGCAAGATGCTCTGTCAAGTTCCCGTTTTGGGGGATACCACCTTTGTAGATCTTGTGTTTGATTATGTCGACTTTAGGATACAGGCCAAGGCGATCTTCATAAAAGATGGTAAGAAACTGACCTGGCACAGCTGAAGGTGTAGTCACTGCCTGGAAAGCAGCGGTATCCAGTGGAATTTCAAGCTGTTTGCATTGGTCAGTGGGGGCATTCCATATGGCCACAAAGGGATGGTCACGAACCAGTGGTGGCTCAGTGGGTGGTAATGCAAGGACTGATATGATCATACAGAGGCCGAGAAAGGAAAGAAAGGGTGAAGCCATTGTTACAGCCCTGTGAGAAGAAAAGAGGCAACACATATAATATCCAACAATACATATTGTACTGCATTATATTGTACTGTATAACATTATATTTCAACAGCTGTAATTTAACTTGCATCCTCCTATTTGCCAGAATGATTTCTATTCCACTCTGCGTCACACCCTTCATGGAAATCCCATGTATTCATGACTGAAAGTGTATGAGAATTCTTCTGCATAATTCAGGTTTTTTAAGCGCCACCAGAACCGGTGACTGACACAAAGGATAATGTAATTACTTGCAAGGATACATTGATCTTTGAAGTTTACTTATTTTTTAAGTTTGACCAATTTTTTATGTATTTACTATAAGAAAGTTAAGGTACTGGCTGACAAAGAACCCTGACAGGCAGTCAGCTTGCTGGGAGGTTTAAGGACATGTTCTCTGGTTGGACAAACTTTCAACCTGACAATTATGGGGAATTTTTCTGCCATAATCCAAAAGCACACATGTTCAGTCTGAAAGCAGGATTTCATGTCTTTTGTTCTCAAAAAATTTTATACTTTTGCTTACATTTTTATTTTGACAACAGAACTTCATGTTTCTTCTCAAAACTTGTAAAGATTGCACTCAAACCTCTTCCTCGCACTCACACTTAGTCTCTGCTCGGAGCAAATCTTTGCTTGCAAAACTCTCAGCTCACTTGGTGGACTTGAGTCCCCGCTATGAAGGATAACTGAGATTTTATAGATCTTAAAAAGTTTTAATTATTCCCTAACATTAATTTAGATTATGCGACAGGTGGCAAAGACTGTTATTTATATGTAATTGTTTCACGTCAAAAGTAAGATAGCTCCCATTTTGGTTTTGAATGTTTCATAAAAACAACAATGGTAAGAAGAAGTGGGTCTTTGCCTCTTTGCCACCTTATTCTAATTTATGGAGTAAATGTGTGTATTTTCTCAATTGTTGCCTACAGTTGAAAACAGTGTCACAATTCAGTAATATTTTTTTGATGACTTATCACATAGTTGCCAAAGCTGCTCTGATTCCACAGCTGTCCTTGAATTGGCTGGAGTACGTTCAAGTGCATCAATTAACGCTAAAGAGCCACAAAAACATTTCCCACACTAAAAAGTACATAAAAACACCAAACAGAACATTCTGTTCGTTGCAGATTTATGTTTTGCAATCATTAGGAAGTGATCGCCTGAACACTGGTGGTGGCTGATTAGCTAATTTAAACACCTGCACTCCTGATTATCTGTCATAAAATCTATGTGGATCACCTTATTTTTGTGTTAACTGAACCAAAACACTCCGAACTGCGCAGTGCGAGTACATGTTAAGGTGATGAAAGTTAAACTAGCATAATTAACCCTCTCCTTGCTAGTGATGTCAGTGACCACTTTTTTCAATAACGAGTAATCTAACGCGTGTGTTGCTATTTTCTTTTGTAATTTAATTTTATTTCCTCTACGCATCTTGGGGACCCAGCTAGCAAGCAAATGCTAAGACTACGTACTTCGAACATACTCTGAAAGTCGAACGTCAAATGTTCGGACGTGACGTTCACCGAACGTTGTCTGAACATTCACTGCCAATTTTCGGGCAATACTGACCATTTCTGGCCTGCTCTCTGGGTTATCAGCTATGAAATAATATGCAGTTGGACATATTAATGCCACAACATTAGTTGGTATCACAGCACAAGTACTAAATGATGTTCTGCTTAATGCCAGTGTTAGTTAAATTACCAATTAGATCTAATGTTTATCTCATTATTTCAAGATCCTTCAAAGAGTTGTTGATGCTGATGGCTGTGAGCAGGAAGGATCTCCTGTAGCAGTCTGTCAGACACTGTTTTCTATGACAGTATCATAAAGAGGATGCTCAGGGTTGGTCATACTTAATGAACATTATTAATGACTGTTTGAATGTTTAATGACTGTTTGAATGTTTCCTTTAATAAATTTGATTGAAATAATGACTGATTTTCTGATATGTAATTTCAGGTGACGACGTGAAAGTAAGACAGAAACGTTGCCTGGTTGAAGATGTCAAACCTCAAAGCAAAATCCCAGGAGGATCGGGGTAAAAAGTTTTTGTATGGCCGTAATTAGGATTATTAGCTGCAAAGAGAGAGAGAGTTGTTCATGGTTTCCTTCAGCTTGATCCCTTTATTTTGCTTCCATCTGCTTAGGAGTTTTAAAAGTCACTGGCCTTTACTACAGTATTGCAGACCACTTAGAAATACATAACAATCAAGTATTATTGGACAAAACTTGCCTTAATTAAATAAATAATGCTGATTATGCAGGTTTTTAATTAAATATTTTTGTTACAGGTGAACTCAGATCTATTCAGATTCTGAGGAAAAGCCCGTTAACCGCAGCCTGATTTCAGCAAGTCATTCTGTCGTTTTCCGCTGCCTGTTATCTTTTCGTAGCGGCTGAAAGTGAGATATAAAGTGTATACGGTAGTTAGCTGCAAGTAGTAAAATAGAAAATATGTCTTCTCTTAGTATATTTTTTATATTTATTTAGTTAATGTTGGTATTTTATGAATTGTGTCGACACAGGCTTTCAATACCAATTACTTTTATTCGCTAATTAACCGTTTTTGGGCATTTAAATTAGTAGTCAGAAAATATTTTAATACAATGTCCCTCAATAATCAGAGAACCATACTTTAATTTGTAAATAAAAAAACACATTTTCCTAGGATTGGCATTTCATTTATGAGCGTGAACTCTTATTTTTTATTGTTTTATGCGGGCAGCTCTTCAGGCGAGCAGACTACAGTTCCAGGTTTACTTCCAGCTTCCCAAAATCTCTTGGAGATTCTCTTCATTCCCAGGTTCTGCCATTGTCCTCTTCAGTGTCTCCTCATCTTCTTAGAAAAAAAAAAATTAAATTATGGTAATATTTGCTTTTGACAGTCTCACTCTCATTATGAATTTCGTGGAGTTATTGGCTGATTATCTGCTTGTTTTTTTTGTTGTTTTTTTTGTTATTCTAATAAAGACATTCCTACAATTCATTTTTTGTTTCTTCCTATGCTGTTATCTTACAATAGTATACTTGATTATGATAATAAAGAAAACATAAGTTTATTAATCAGTGTTTAGTAGTTATTATGAAATAATTATCCAGTTGTGTGACAGGAACTCTGGCCTGATGCAGGTTGGTAAAACATTAAATATGAAATAATCGTTTTAAATTTCCCCGTTTATGAATCCCCGGCAAACCTGGGGAATAAGGAAAGAATCGGTTAACTGCATGACTCAGGCTGGCCATCATCTGTTATGATTTGACATTTGAAACAAATATTTTGTAAGCAAATAATCTGATGAATGTGGCAACCAAGACTCAAGCTTCATTGGTAACAGAAATCTGAAAAAGTAATTTGAGGTGATAAATTATTTTCTATTAACTTAAGCTTTTTACAATCAGTAATAAAACTTAATCCCATTACTTTTAAGGTGTTTCTACTTAGGAAGCTGAGTGACATCATCAAGAACACCCTGTTCCAATTGGTGAACTAGCGAACTGCATCCTTGTGAACTATGTAAGAACGGACTTTCAACTGTTCTTGCAGGTACGTAGTTGCCAAGAACACAAGAACGTACTTGCTTTCTTGAGTATTGAGAAACAGCTTAGTCCGATCGCGAGAAGTTTTGAGTACAAGTGTTTCAAGTTTTGAGAAGAAAGACACGAAGTCCTGCTTTCAAAATGTACATGTAAGCAAAAGTATTAAAAGATTTGAGAACAAAACACCTGATGTCCTGCTCTCAAATTGAAAATGTCTGCTTTTGGATTACGGCAGGAAAATTCCACCAAGTGAACGGAATATTTTGCAAGCAAAGATTTACTCCGAGCAGAGACTAAGTGTGAGCGCGAGGAGAAGTTTTGAGCACAATCATTACAAGTTTTGAGATGAAAGACATGAAGTTCTGCTCTCAAAATAAAAATGTAAGCTAAAGTATTAAAAGTTTTGAGAACAGAAATCCTGCTTTGAGACTGAACATGTGTGCTCGAGGATTATGGCAGAAAAATTCCCTCATAGACAATGGTCCAGCTTAGACAGAATCATTGCTTGATTGTTCATTATTACATGCATTTTTTCAGGACCCTTCAAAAAGATAATATTAGCCTTAGTATGAGCAATAAATTACAGTACATAGCAATATGTGTAATGTAATATGTTGCAAAAATAACATTCTTAGTTTACATAACAGCATAAAAGTCGAAGAAGTACATTTGTTTTGATAAACTGAACAGCTGAGACTTTCTTTTTTCTCTAATTAGTTACATTTGTTCTTTGTAAAATGTTTCAGGAAAACATGACAATACTTTTAATAAATTCAAACATTGTGCCTCATCAGAGGTTAGAGTATTAGTTTAAACAAAATAATAATGGCGAGTTCAAATGTGGCAACAATATCACCTTGTTATTTTAGAAAATTACATTTGGATCTCAATATGGAATGTTGAAGCTGAAGAAGCTTGAGATATTATATGTAAAGACACATTATTACAATGTCTTATTTGTTTTTGTGCCTTTGTCATCTGTCCAAACAAATATTGTTCAGGTTACTTCAAAGGTTAACCCTACCTATTTTTTTCTTGCTTATAAAGAGGTGAAAAAATAGCAATATGTATAACATGTTAAGTAATTAAATAAAAATGAAAATATAGAGTAAATGTGTATTTCTCTTCAGATGTCACAAAGTCCTACCTGCTGCTCTCTTGAATTAACAGTCAAGATCTGGCAAGCATTTCTTAAGTCTTCTACATTTGATGATTTGTTGAGTCATATTTGAGCAGAAGTGGTTTCTTCTTCTTCTGGGTCTATCTGATGGAGGTTGTGCTGTGTGTCATCATCTCATGTTTGAGAAGAACCTGGCTCAGTGGAGTGTGATGAGGTTGCTATTTACAAAAAAACTGCAACAACACAGGTAAACATGAAAATTTCAAGGAAAACCTGTGTATTTTAAAAGTATTATATTATTATTTTGTATATGTTAAAGCAGAACTGTAGGTGAGGTAAAGTCTTCCTTCAGGTCTTATGTGCCACTCTATTCCCAAATTCTGTTTATTCCCCGTTGGATCTCTTCATAGCAAAATAGCAGTATTAGAGTGACTCAATGAAAAAGATTGTAAAACAGACAATACAGCATTCAGTATCTAGGTTGCCCACAATTGCACTTAAATTGTGCTGGTTTTAAATTGGTCCAGGTTTTGATATGTATTGAAGAGATAAGTTTGATTATACTACTTTTAGTAGCGGGTAATATTAGTGCATGTGAAAATAATAGAACATTAATATTTTGAGTAGATTTTAATTTAGGTAGGTTTAGGTTAATGATTTAATCTAAGTAATTATGGATAAGTATTTTCTTAACTTACTTAAGCACTACAGACAATAGTTCTGGAGTGGTTTGCAGGAGAGCCTGTATCTGTTAAATCAAAATCAAATCAAATCAAATTTTATTTGTATAGCACATTCAGCAACAAGGCATTTCAAACATAAAAACAGAGTCATTAAACAGAATCAACAATCAAAACATTCATTAAATTCATAAATGATTATGTTTCATAAACAACTCTAAACAGGTGGGTTTTTAGTCGAGTTTTAAAGGCACTCAGTGTTTCAGCTGTTTTACAGTTTTCTGGAAGTTTGTTCCAGATTTTTGGTGCATAGAAGCTGAATGCTGCTTCTCCTCGTTTGGTTCTGGTTCTGGGGATGCAGAGCAGACCAGAACCAGAAGACCTGAGGGGTCTGGAAGGTTGGTACAACA